>ML789855.1:0-47736 GCA_009831015.1 Picea engelmannii | reverse complement strand
TGGTTCTTGAGCTTGTTAGCTTTGGTTGGCTTGGAATTATTAGCTTGGTTGGAGTGGCTTTGAGATTTTCTTTGTCAAGATAGATTGTGAATATCATCAAATCTATGCTCTCAGAATTCTTGGAGTCAAAGTGTGTGGGGAACGAAGGACAGTTGGAAAGGACCTTACGACATCAAGGCAATGGTTGTAATCTCTCTTTCACATTTAATATGATACAGTAATATGATTCTTTCCTATAAAGCTTGTTGTGTTTTATTGTATGATTCCTTAATCACATACATAGGTTTTTATTGAGTTTATGCTATTTCTATCACTTTGGTTGGTTCGTTTTATCTTAGTCTTTGACCTCACGGGAGCACCAGAGCGAAGCAGGAGCAACAAAGACCCTAGGAAACGATACTAAGGTATTTTACTTGTTCCTTCCTACTAGTAAATTCAATATCTAAAACTTAAGGAAAGTGTCATGTTCTGTCTTGCTTTGTTCTAGATCCAGGTGGATCTAGGGAGATCGGTTTGTGTCCGCACTTACGGATTTATCCAATAACAAGGGGATCAGGTGTCTCTTCGCCTTCAACCTTACAAGAGGAATTCCCTCAAGGCTGATCATTGTCAAAATCTAGTGCCCAAATTTTATGGTCCTTATACAGTTCTCAAGCATGTGGGATAGGTGGCATATCAGTTATCTTTTCCTAGTCATTTGAAGCTACATCTTGTTTTTCATGTTTCCTGCTTAAAGAAGGTGATCGGAACTAAGTGCCAAATTCAAACCAACCTTCCCAAGTTAGCCGAAGAAGGATCCATTTGGCTATAGCCAAAAGCAGTTTTGGACCAACGTGAGCATCGTGTGCGTCAGAGAACCATCAAGGAAGTGTTAATCCAATGGAAAGATACAACTCCAACAGATGCCACTTGGGAACCAACCATTCTGCAACAATTTCCACATGTCAAGCCTTGAGGTCAAGGTTGTTTTTAAGGAGGAGGACATGTTAGGGTCCTAACCCGCACATAGGTAGAACAATATATTCGGATGTAATAAAGGTAAATATTAATAAGGCCTTGCAATAAAATAGAATAAGTCGGATGTAAGAAGACCTAATAGAAGATTTTTCTTCTAGAAGGATCTTCCTCTTGATGCTTCTTTTGATAGGCATATTTAGTATAAATAGGAGTAATAGAGCTATGCTCGACTAGAGGTTTCCCCCTCAAAGAGGCCCGTGAACATTGCTCTCATAATCAAAGTGCTATTTCTATTTTTATTCTTATATCATTTCAATGTTATTGTGGTGATTATTCTAATTATATTGTTGTTATTCTTCCATTTCTAGCATTTATTTCTATTTTGCATACTTTTTATATCTAGTATATTACAATGCGCCTCTTGAGGACGTGCGACACCACAAATTTTCTCACTTGGCTTCTTGGAAATGCCAATGATACTTCGTCCAGACTATGCCTCTTCACCTAGAGCATACCCATACTCTGGTCTAGACTACCATAGATTCACACTCCTAATCTAGTGCAACTCTTGTATACATAAACATTTCTTAGCAACTTTAACACTTTGTCATTTTAAGCATACATCCATGAACATGAGAAGACAAGAGAACAACAATTAAAATTACAAGAGAAACATAGATATAGTGAAGTTGGCACAAACTATGCCTAACACTCGGATAAGTCTTTGTTATTGTAGAACAATTACAACGTGAGAACTACTATCTTGGTTTATAAATTGTTAAATTCAAAAAACTCTCCTTACCTCACCAATACACTCATGAACATATTCATCACACCAATAATCTCTATCCTAACCATATCTACAACCTCCTACAGTGCACCTCATGCGTTCCCTTAACTACATACTTGTTGTCTCTTTGTTTCCATGGAATTCACATATTTTATTTCTTCCTCACACATGTCTCCAATAGAACTATGTTTCTATAATTCCCCAAAATGAGCCCAAGATAATGTCACCCAATGTTTTCCACCAAATCCTCCTCAAGGAAACATAAGTCCTTCAAAGTGGAGCGAATCGACTCCTTAAGGGAGATCTCCCCCTTCGTCTTCCTCAGAGCCACAAAGCTCTTATTTTTCTCCATCTTCCAAATATTGGCTTCCTTAGTTGTGTGCCCTTGTTCACTTATAGGGACTCCAAAGGTCACCATCATGAACCGTCATGTCCTTTGGGGGTGTTAAACCCCTTCAAAAACCCATGTTTCCAAATGAATCATGGTATCTCATCATGGATCCTGTCTCCCAAATTAATCATCATGCTCTTTCAAAAACCTAGTCGCCCAAATGAACCCATAATCTTGTCAACCATCATTCCCCTTGAGACTGACATGCCCAACCCAGGTGTGCCCCTTTTTCTAGCAAGCCCTAATATCTTTGTTTCTTCATACTTTGGAAATCCCCTTGGCGCATTCATATTTCCAAGGTATCGACTTTTAAAACTTAGGTGTCGAAGAAACCCCAAGTTCCATCTCCTTGAGGACTTAGGATATGGTGTTGGTGCCCATCTATCTAAATACGTTACATCCTCCCCCACCTCAAGTATTTTCCATCCTCGACAACATCCACAAAATATGTGATCTTCAAGTATCCACCCAAACTTGTGCCTCCACTTCAACTAATTCTGTTGGAAACCCTGGGTTTTGCGCCAACAAGAAACCCCAATTTATACCAAACTGGAAAACCCAATTTTCCTTGTGAAGTGGAAACCCCATGTTTCCACAAACCAAAATGTACGGCACTAGAATCCACACTATCTATTTCTCGATTCAATGTGGTCACTTCACCTAACTCCAAGGATGAAATTCACCCAAATCTGCCACACTCTCTCGATGTGATGTTTCTACCTTGCTATTGTTCAATTCTTTTGTTGTTTTCATTTCCTACTACAATTGAATACTTACAACTTCACTTCAAAATTTTATCTAAGTGTTGAACATATCAGAACTCATTGCTACAATCATACTTCATCCAACTCTTCCATTTATGCACACACTGTGCATCTCAAGTCCTATCCTAGTTGGGTGATCAATCCAATTGTGGCATCCAAGTATTGAGATGTGCCTCCCCATGCATGAACTTAGTCTTTTTTGTTGCATCTCTATCAATCCATCCAACTCCAAATACTAAAGCAAGTGTCCATCCTTTCCTCATTGTTGCTTCCAGTGTCTGATATTTGTCAAGGAGACCCTCCACAATGTCTAAGTGTTACAGATCAAACCTACAGATGTGTTTGTACTCTTGATTCCCTTGTCATGATATTGTTCTTGCCAAAGTCATGACCTAGTTGAATGACCAGTTCAACCGTCACACTCCTTGAGACTACAAACCCTCATGCAAAAATTGGTCACTCCCTTTCACAATTTCATCCATCTACACAACCCTCATATCAAGGAAAGGTATCCCCTCACCTTTCTACACTATGAAGTCACCCTGAAACAAAGTATTCTATGACAAATTGACTCATTTTTCCACCTCATGCATAGTTATCCAATATACCCTAAAAATGATACGTTCAAACTACCTTTTCCTCACTACTTCATCACCCATCCATGCTACTATGTATACTTATCTATTCCTTGGAATGGTTAGGATTCACCCTCAACCATGATCCCAAATAAAGATAAATGTGCATGTCCAAGTAATCTATTCATGTTATAATATGATTATCCACACAATCTTCCAAATGAAGGAAAGTCCTCAAATTTCCCCCTTTCATCTATTCACCTCATCACAACTCAACATCTACAATGAGTGTGGCCAACATGATCACACTCTTCAAATGTCCCAACAAACTGTCCAAAGTGATAAAAGTAGAATGAGACACCTGAAAGAACTTCCATTCCTTAGGAATGTTTTCACTAATACTTCTGCCAACTCCAACCAATGACCCCCACGGGATCTTTGATTCATTGCACAATCATCCAAAAGTCACCAAGGTGCACTCTGCCTCATTTAATGTCCCATACCAAAGGTGAGTGAACACCACCCAAGTCAGTTATTATGAATTCTTCCCATTTAGGTTGACTAACAACAATCATTGATCGACTCCTTATTGACTCCATTCGTCTCTTAGAAAGAAAATTCCTTGCACCTGCAACAAGCTCCAATCTCTAGCACTGTCGCCACGATTTTCAACTCATCACATGACCCAACAAATATAGCTAAGGAACCAAACAACACGTCACCTCATCCATCCTCTCAAACTTGGCACGTACATACTTCACTACCCACTTCACCATAGTGACCTATCCAATGCACCTCATCAAAGAGTTAGGAATCTTTCTCAAGTCATGTCCATAATTGCATCCAAATATTCCTAAATCCACCAT
The DNA here is from genome assembly GCA_009831015.1 of Picea engelmannii. Taxonomy (NCBI): domain Eukaryota; kingdom Viridiplantae; phylum Streptophyta; class Pinopsida; order Pinales; family Pinaceae; genus Picea; species Picea engelmannii. The sequence goes on along the minus strand of ML789855.1, from coordinate 43,393 downwards.
GGGACATGTCCAATTAGGTATCCTGAATTTCTCCACACATTCTCCCAACCACTACATCCCAAAATACTGTAACAATTATTTGAATTTGCACCACTTGAGTCAACCTCAAGTCTTTCAGTTTTCACCGAGGAAACATAATGCACTTGAACCACCAAGTCACCCATATTCCCTTCAAATAACATGTTGCAACACTTGAAAAATGAAAGAACTCAATCCAACCATATCTTTCTCAATGAAATATTTCATTGCAGCCATGTTCTAAGTCTACCTTCTTAGACCTTCTCTTTCCCAAGCAATCAACTCTTCACATGAAATCACCTCAACCACCATTCACAACTCCACAAGCCTACAACACCTTCACTAACATACAAGGATGAGTTCATTCATCCACTTCAGAAATTCATCTAAGTCCCAAACTTTGCGTGCAACCAGATGAACTCATCTTCGATGTATTTCCATATCCGCACCTTGACTACTTCCACTCCAAGGAACCATGCATCCACCTCTCGATTATCAATTCATACTAATGCTAACTGATTGTTGTAACTCTATGAATAGATATCTCATTCAAAGTTTGTGGTATACCCATCAACCAGGAACCCAACTCAACTCAACTATTTTTCTCGATGATGCACAACATGAATACAGCATGATGGAAACGTTCCCAACAAAATTCCTACTACGAAGCTACTCTAGATCACCCCAGGTCTCCCTAGGTCATCCAACACACCCAAGTGCTTCAACTTTCTGCAACCCATAAATTCTCCTCCCGCGTGATCACTTCTTCGATCACCCTCTACATTTTTCTTCTGTGATCACTTTTGTGGTTATCTCTCCAACAATTCATTGAAAAAATATTTCGCTCATATTCCTTTCCAAAGTGCTTGATTCTCCAATGAAATTTGTGCATGGTCTCTCCAAGGTGTATGCAACAGGTTCAACATAGACTTTTGTCACACATCAAACCAATAAAGTCTATCTCTACGATCAACTCTACAATCAACTCTATGACAAGTTTTGCAATGAATTTTGCAGTCACCCACCCTGTCCAAGTGCTTTGTTTTTCCACAAAATTTTCTCTCAGCCTGCACAAGGTGTGCACTTAGCTCAACCTTCCCATCGCACCATCAACTGATCCTCTACCATAAGTCTGATGCAAATTCTATGATGATCATGTTCGTTGCACCAAAACATTCACCAATTCTTTGAACGTTCCCACCGAACTGACTTCACAAAGTACTTTCTTCTCAAAAAGTGCACCCCATGACAACTATTCTGACTCCAAGAGTGGTAATGAGCACCAATTCCTTTTATACCATCTATCATCAAGATAGTAGTGAATATCTCCCCAAACCGTCTCCAAAATCTACAATGAATTTTCTCTAATACGTAGCACTAGGAATCACCTTCAAATTGCATGGAAGGCAAGCCCAGTACCCATCAAGTTATATATGAATGTAAGAGTGTTTTAAAGGGTCAAATGGAAAGGGACTCGAAATGATAATGTTCCAACTCAGAAAACAGGGCTAGCATGCACCAACAATCAAGGTCTTGGCTAACTTCAATAAGTAATTTGGGAGTAAGTATGAATAGAGGGAAGACTTGAGTGAGAGGAATGTAAAGGATATTGTAAACATTAGGTGTACAAAATCCTAATGAATAAATTTTCTTAACTCAAGATCTTCTTGAACTCAGAAACTAAGGAAGATAAATAAACATCATGATAATATATTGATCAAACATCCACCATGACATCACCGCAATCATTCATGTGAATCTTTCAAGGCATGAACATTTAGCATCAGATAGCAAATAAGTTGAAAGAGAAGTTGATTTCTATTAGCCAAAAAGTATTAAGTCCAGTACATAACTAGAACGCAATCACTTCATCAAAATATTACAGTCTAAGGGAGCCTTGCTCAACAATCTGAACCTGCTAATCTATTTATAAAAAGGAAGGCAACAACTGGAGGTACGATCTGGCCTCCTTCCCTTGAAAATCTATAAACATTTATTTGATCTAACAACTTATTTAAAAACCTATGCTGTAAAATAGGAAAATGTTGGTGACTAATCCAACCAAGCTTCAAACTGATTTGATTCTCTTTTATTGCGCAACTCCTGTTTTTCCATGTGCCTTTTAGGAGCATGTAGTTTTCCTCATAATGCCAATTGTTGCTTCTGTAATTTTCTCCATCATCATGCATCCAAAAATTTGTTGGCCCGACCTTCCTGGATCCCTAGTGTCTGCTGGTAGCTTCTTTAGGTAGCATCATGAGCAGCGTATTTCACAACTGGACAAGTAAAAAAGGTAGCTCATTTAGATAGTGCCACTGTGTTGCATATGTGTGAAAATATTTGTTCTCTTTGAAATATTATGTAGCGCCTTTACGTAGCGCCACTGTGCTACACCTGTATGCAGACTCTGTTCTCTGCCAAATATTAGGTAGCACCTTTATGTAGTGTTATTGGGATACATTTGTGTACATGTTCATTCTCTGCTAAATATTAGGTAGCGACATTTATGTTGTGTCTGTGTGCAGGTTTAGGTAGCATTGTCAAAAGTGTAGCGCCTTCAATCTTGAATGTGTGCAGAGCAATTGGTGGTCTTTCATAATGCCAAACCCACTGTACTTAGGTGTCTTGGTAGTATAATAGGTAGTGCATTTTACCACTGAGGGAGTTAACACTTAGAAAAAACACAAAACTATGATATTTAAACTCTTAGAAGCCTATATAGATGGCAGAGGCAATATTTGAATATCAGTTAACCCTCCCAAAAAGGAACCATCCTCAAAAATTGGGCATACCTTTCACCAACTATTTTGTCACCTTGACACTTAACCTCACACTCTTTCTGGTAGAAAGAGTATCTTCATTTGGAAAAGAAGACTTCTTCTTCTTAGCAATGATAGGATTTTTCAGTGTGGTTGTGCTCTCCTTAACTGCTGGTTTGTCATTCTCAATGGAAGCTTCAACCAATCCCTGTAAATTTCTTTGGGTTATCTCATCTTGGAAGTGTTGCAACTCTGCCTTTAGCTTCCTGTTCTAAGACTGGAAGTCTCTATTCTTCCTGTAAATATTCTTTAGCTGTCTATGAAGGGGTTGGGCCCTTCTTGATCAAAACCTTGCCAAGTCAAGGGTGTGACTGTAGCCATCCATGAGCTATGTCATCTTGGCTCTGTCAGACATGGCTTCCTTTTTCAATTGAGCCACCTCCTTTCTTGCATCACTAAGGTGCTTGATAAGTATTTTGAAGGTCTGACTATCGTGAGGAGTAGTGACATGCACAGTCTCAATAGGATTTTTCTCAGTCTACCTCATCAGGTTTCTTAGTGGCTTTGCTTTTACTTTCTTCCTCTGCACAGGGTTTTCTTTTTTTCTTTCCATAGTCTTTTCAAAGTCTTTCACAGAGGTTTCATATTTCCTCTCCAAAGGTATTTTAGTAACTTTACCCTTCCCTCTCTTTAAATGGGCTTCTTGTTTCTCTTCCATAAGATTTTCAATGCCTTTAACCTTCTTCTTTTGAATAAGGGTTTCTAGTAAAGACTTTTCTTTGAAAACCTCCTTAGGAATTGATGACCTTGTGAAAGGTCTTTTACCCTTGATTTCGACTGTTGGAGGAGAAGAGGGGAAGAGTAGCTTCTTCCCTTTCTTGGATGTAACTTTGGTAGAAGAAGGAAACTCTTCTAACCCTAGTGGAGGAGGTGGTGAAAAATCTCTTTGTGGGGAGGATAGTGCATGTCCTCCTCAGCTCCTGTGACCTACTTGCTAACCCCTAAAATTTGAAAAGGGGCTCTTCCCTTTCTCTTCCTATTGGTTCCTACTTTAGTAGAACTGGTGGGTGATAAAGGACTTTCCTTCTATGATTGATGAGTTGATACTATATCCAACTTGAAATGAGAATTAACAACAAAATTCTCCCATGAAATCTCTTTCTTACCCAATTCCTCAAAGACTAGCATTCTGATCAATCCAGAGTGGAAAAGGCTAGAATCCACATCCTTAGATTTGGCTTGAATCCTGTTTGACATATTACCTATGTTCCTTAACAGGTAATAGGGAATATTAATCTCAACCTTACCAATAAAATGTAGCAAAATCCTTATATGGTACTGGTACAATGTGTTAAATATCCCTTCACATGCAAAATATCTTTGTATGATCTTCAATATTCTATCAAACTATTCAATCAATTGACTCCTTGGCATACTTTTAGACAAATCATTGTCTTGATATTCAGGTTTAGAGAGATATTTAGCATAGGTTGAACTCAAATCCATGGATTTGAACCACTTTTCACTTGAAATGGGGATTCCTGTTGCAACTGAGATAGAGGCTTCAGTCACCTCAAATTCCAAATCCCCAACCTTGGTTTTACTGCCATAAAAATGTAATGCAAACTATCTTGCTACCTCTGGATGGCCTCTCTTCATATTCTGGAAGAAAGAGAGGCACCCCACTCTTTGAAATACCTCTCTTCCCATGGGCTCTATATCAAAAATATGCATGTCCACAAGTTTTGTCCTAACCACCTTGCCACCTTTGTGTTTCTTCCTCGATTGAGGAGTCTCCATTGTTTAGAATGAGATATTTTAAAGTCTTATGGGATAGTAATAACTAGGAAGGCTTTAAATCGGGCTTCAAATGTACAAGGCTAACCTTTTAAAACAAACTAGTGCTAGTAAGCCAAGCTTGACTGTGGGAACTACACCCTTATAGTTTTATTGGTATTTGAGAGTGTAGACGGTGAGGGGGTAATCCAAAATTGGCCCTTTCCAACTGAGTAAAAATGATTAACTCCAAGATGAAAGGAAGCAAGGGAGGAAAAGAGGGTTTAAGCAGTGCCTTTGGGTAGCGCAACACATACATAGAGGATAGGCTATTTGAGAGCTTACAATTTCAATGGCTAAGGCAGACAAAAGTAATCATACCTAGATACAAGCAATGAAGTTTACAGGTATTAACAAGATATAAGACAAGGTTATCATGCAAAGACGAGTCCCTTACAACTGTGCAAGCTCGACAAACCAAAACCCGAGCGCAAATTTCTTGTGAAAATTAATATGTAGATGAGGCAACATGGGATACCTATGGAGTAAACACCTGTTGGAATATTCAACGAAATCTCAGGATGAAATTGTGAAAAATTCGGCCCTCGAATCTACTTTAGCCTCAAATTTGGTTAGCTTTCTATCACTTGATTAGAACTTGTGAATTTTCACAGCGCATCACTATTGCGTTTTTCAAAATTATAAATCATTACCAGGGATCGTAAATGAAAGATATTGAAGGCATGTTTAACCAACTCCTAGCACTGAAAATAAGGAACATGGCATCAGTTGTGGAAATCATGACTCGTGGTGGAAGTATGATGAACGAGAAAGGCGCTATGGAATTTCCTGATGAGTGGGCAACGCTCCAATTCAAAAAATTATTGGACGGGTAAGAAAGGACAATGAGGCATGCCTACAAGGTCATGAGTGAGGAGAAAGGTGTGTCACATCAGTCTAGTCATGGGAGGGATCGACCTAGGGACAAGTCATGAAGGGGACCAAATAATAAGTCATGAGCTAAAATGGTTCTAAGACCAAAAATCAATTTGAGGATTAAACTAGAGCTATCACTCAAAACTTTAATCATCTAAGGGGTCCTACCAAACATAAACTTTAAAGGGATGAAACTTTAAAAAATTTAAAAGCTAAGGCTTAAAAAAGGATAAAAACAAACTAAAAGACCCAAGGCAATTTAGTGTGATAACATTGGCTCCACAGGGGATGGCATGCCCCCTATGGGCTGCCAAGAATGACTAGATTTAGTACCTTATCTTAGGGTTATGGGTTCAGTTATTGAAACAAAAATAAAAATAAAATGATATTTACAATGACATGAAGAGCCACTCAAGGCTCAAGCAAAGTACTTTTTTAGGAAATGCCCATTGACAAGGCCACCAAAAACCTCTTCATTCTCCATATTTTGCAACTTGAAAGTGTTATTAGAGAACACCTCAGAGATTTTGAAAGGATTGATCCATAAATATTCAAATTTATCGTGCTTTCCTTTATCTTTCTTCAGTGCATCCCTCTTGAGCACCAGATCGCCCAGTTGAAAATCCTCTTTGTTCACTTTTTTGTCGAATGCTTGCTTGATCTTCATTTGATGATCATAATATTTGTCTACAAGATGCTCTTGAGTCAATTGCACTTCAACTAGTTGTTGAATCCTTCTGATCATATGATCAAGTTCCCCTTGATAACCTTGGAAGAATTTTTCCATAGGTAAGGCAAGGTGAGAAGGAAATATGGCTTCAACTCCATACGCCAGTTGTAAAGGGGAAAGTCCCAGGGACCTTTTTACCATCACTCTATCATCCCATAGAGAAAATTTGAGTTTTGAGTCCCATGCCTTTTTGTTATCCTCTAACATCTTTTTAATGATCTTTATAATTCTTTTTTTCAAGGATTATGCAAGCCCGTTTCCCTAAGGATAGTAAGGGATAGAATGAATCAAAGTGATCCCAAACTGTTCACATAACTGAATCAATGGTTCAACCTTGAAATATGCATCATTATCAGTGATGATTCTATCAAGACACCCAAACTTTGCCATAATGTCTTCAAGGAAACCAATGATCACTTTGTGGGAAGCATTCCTTGTAGGAATAGCTTCAATCCATTTAGTAAAGTAATATGTAGCAGTCAAAATCCATCTATGTTGACCACTGGAAGCAGGATGAATTTTCCCAATAAAATCCAAGCCCCACTGCTAGAAGGGTCTTGAAGCTACCACAGGCTTTAATGGCAAAGACTTAAGATGATGCTTTCTGGAGAAGTTCTTACACTTAGCACAGGCTCTGATCTTAGCACAAACATCAGTGAACAAATTGGGTTCAAAGTACCTAGACATGAGGATCTTGTATGCCATGGTTCTCCAATAATGATGCCCCCCACATAAAATGTCGTGGAAATCAGACACAATCTTTTGGGCCTCTTGGGGGTCCAGGCATCTCAAAATCACTCCTAGTGGATCCTTCTAGTATAAAACTTGATCAACAAGGAAATATTTTACTTATTTGAGTTTTAAGGATCTCACCTTGTTCTTTTCCATACCACTTGGAGGCTGTAAATTTTGCAGAAAAATATAATGTCCTTGTACCAACTATAATTTGCCAATGTAGAGATGATTTGAGAACTTCTATCAGTTATTTTAGCCTGCTGATTTTCTAAACATGAGTGGATGAAATTCACCCCCAATGCTGAGCAATTTGATTCAGCCGAGATCTTGTCTAAACCCTAGCCTTTAACCAATTTGGTAGGCTTAATCTCCAGATCAAATTCAAGTAATTTAGTAATCCACTTGCTCCTTTTTCCGTCTATATCGGGCTGAATAAGAATTTCTTTTACAGCAGTTGATGGGACATAGGAAATAACTCTTCAATGCAGGACATAAACTCTGAAGGACTTAAGAGGTTTAACCAATGTATAGGCTTGCTTATTCATGATGTCATATTTTAATTTAGAATCTCTCAATGTCGTGCTAAAAAAGGCAATGGGCTGCTCTAAGCCTTCAACATTCTTCTGCAATAGGACTGTTGCTACTATATCAAAAGAGGCAAAAGAAAAAATAAGAAATTCCTTGGAGTAGTCTGGGCTAACAAGAATCAGGGCTTCAGTCAAGGATTTCTTTATCTGATCAAAAGAATCACGAGACTCAGAAGTCCATTTGATTTTACTACCCTTCATGAGCATGGTTGTGATATGCTTAACCAACTCAGCAAAATTTGACACAAATCTTCTCAAAAAATTAATTTTTCCCAGAAAAGATTGAACCTCTTTTTTGGATCTAGGAAGTTACAATGTTTGTATAGCTTCAACCTTACTGGAATAAATCCTTACCCCTTCAGTTGACACGATATGTCCCAATAATTTTTCCTCCTTCATGGAAAACAATGATATTTTTGGATTCAAGGAGAGGCCATATTTTTTGAATTTCAAGAAAAAATTTCTTAAGTGATCACAGTTTTCTTTATCAGACTGAGAGTACACTATTTTGTCATATAAATAGATAAAAAAAAACTTGTCCTTCTCCCTAATAAATTCTATGTCCATAGCTCGTTGAAAAGTTGTCACTGCGTTCATCAAACCAAAGGGCATCTTGGCATACATAAATGTATCCCAAGGAGTGGTAAAGGTCGTCTTCTTCCTGTCTTTTGGAAAAAAAAGACCTGATTTTATTAGAAAAATCCATCAACCATAGACATCCTGGCTTCTCCTGTCACCTTCTGTAATATGTGCTCCATCTTGGGTAAAGGATAATTATCCTTTTTTGAGATTTTGTTCAGATTTCGGAAATCAACTCAAAGTCTGATTTCTCCATTATTTTTTCTTACTGGGACCAAATTGTCCACCCATTCAGAATAGCTCAAAGGAATGATAATTTTTGAATCTAAAATATTTTTTACCTCTTTCTCCATGACAGGCAGCAACATAGGATTGATTTTCCTCAACTTTTTCCTGAAGGGTTTGGTGTCTTATTTTAATGGAATTTTGTGCTCTATAATGCTTGTGTCATAAGTTCTAAGATCTTCATAAGTCCAAGTGAATACATCATAAAATTCCTTCAACAACTTAGTATATTCTTCCCTCTACTCTTTTGATAGGCTGCTTGAAAATTTGACATATTTCGGATTCTTTTTCATGCCCAAATTGCACTCATTTATATCAGCATCATCAATAGATACCTTCCCTTTCACTACCACATCATTCCCGTCAAATAATATTTCCAAAGGAACTAATCCTTTTGGAATATGATTTCTAGGTAGCTGCACAATATGATGATTAGTAATTTTATTGAGGAAAAAATCAACATGAGGAGTAATTTCTTAATCATGATCCTGATCAATGTGTAATGCAGAAAACTCATCAACGGTCTCGAGGAAACTTTTAAGTTATAAATCATCTTCGAACACCTTCCAATATTTTACATTGTCCAGTATAGAAGGCATGTACTTGACTTCTACATCATACTTGATCTTGGGTGCTATAGGAATTCTGAAATTGCTTACTGATACAGCCAAAGAATCAGCCATGGTATTCTCTTCTCTAGGAATGAATGATATGTTAAAAGAAGAGAAAAAACTGTCCACTAAATCCCACACTTCATTTATGTAAGATCTAAGCCTAGGGTGCTTTGTTTGAAAAATATTTTTAATCTGATGGACTATCAATTCAGCATCCCCAAATATTGATAGCTCTTCTATCCCCATGTCTTTAGCTGCCCTCAACCCCAAGACAAGAGCCTCATACTCTACCACATGATCAGTAGTCTCAAATTCTAGTTTATATGACAAAGATATATTTTCTTGAGTTGGTGAGACAAAGATCACCCCAGCACTAGCACCTTCCTTGGAAGAGGTTCTATCAAATAACATCTTCCAGACATAAGTGGTTAGAAAAGGATCCGCAGAAAAGGTAATGGACTATTTTCTGATTTCTAGAGGGGCTTCAGGAGCATCAGTGAGATGCAAAATGCTAGATCCTAGATCTGTATCAAAATCAAAAACATGGTGATTTCTGGGGTTTTCTTCATCACTAATGATGTAAGACAATTGAGCTTCCCTGTAAAGTCTTCTATGATCTCTCCCAAAAATGGTAATAGTAGCATAAGAGAGATCCATATGCAAGGTTCCCCCAAGTCTTTTTATCTAGTATCTTGACAAGAGCATGCCAAACTTGGGGGGAACATCAACAACTACGATGTCCATAAGTATACTCTTCATAGGAAACTAAAATAAGGTCACCACCATATCCTTAATGACTCCAAGACACTTGACTTTTATGAAGTCAAAAGAATATAAGTCATGATAAGTCTTTGTGATTTCTAACCCAAGTTCATCCATAACATATTTTGGCATAAGATTGTGGAATTCCCCTGAATCCATGAGACAATTGTGTAGAACATTATCATGTATATTCAGTGAAGTATAGAAAGGTGGGGATGAATCATATTTGTCTTCTATAAAAGGACCTAAAATCACTGCTAATTTTTCATCTTGCAAATTTATTGAATCAATTGAATTTGGAGATGATTCAGGCTATAGCATTTTAGATAAATATTTTTTAAATTCCTCATTTTTTATCAATTCCAAAAAGGGTATAGGGATCTTTATTTTCTAGATCTCATTCTCAAAACTGAAGGAAGAAGAAGGTTTCAAGATTTCTTTGGTTTCAGATAAAGGATTTATGATCAGAACTTGTGGGATTTGAGAGTTTTTTTCCTTACTTCTCATTGTCCCAGCCTTGGAAGAATCTTCTTTTTGGGCAGGCTGATTAGGGGCATCAGTGTTTTCTTTATTCTTCTTAGATCTCAGATTATATCTACTAGTATTTTATTTTGCTTTCTCTCCCTTACTTAACTCATTAATTTGAATATCCATTAAATATTGCTCATAAGAGGATTGAGTCAAGTGTGGGGATGGGGATGTGTCACCTAAGAACTGAATCTCAGGATCAACTTCTACCTCCTCTTCTTCTTCATCAACAACCAAATTATTTTTCAAAGGAGCTTGTACCCTTTGATCATCTCTCTCTGTTTCTGGGATCCCTGGGAAAGATTTGGGGAGCATTATTTGGTCTCCTGTAGTTACCTCTATTATCAGTGTTTTGAGCATTTCTATATGTCTATTTCCCTTCTGATTTTAACTTCTCAATCTCAGTGGAAAGAGATTTTACTAATTTGGTCAACTCATCTACTTGAGAATGGACAACAGAGGAATCAGAAGTTGATGCTTTAGCTCTATTTTTTCACCTAGCCCTATCAGATTTACCCCTGAGCTTATCTGATGCCACTATATTGGATTCTACCTCTAAGGAAACATATTTCATATGAACTAAGGAAGGTGACCTTCTTTCTCTCAACAAGACACAAAACTCGGGGTCAAATGCACTACCATAAGTGATTTTTGCAGAGGTTTCAATGGGTCTTATCTCATCAGGGATCTTGTTGTACATTTTGTTAAATCTTTTAGAAAAGTCAGAGACAGACTCTCCCTCTTTCCTTTTTAAGGATCCAAATTCGGTGATGTAGTACAAAAAGTCCTTCCCNCCCCAATTCCTCAAGAAGGATTCATCCAATGCTTCAATACTAGTAATGGATCCAGGGGCCAAACCCCTAAACCACTTCCTAGCCTCACAAAAAATTCTTTAGACAAAAATACTCATCCACACATCCTCATTTTCAATATTTTGGTTATCTATGTAGCTATAGAAAGCAACAAGATGTTCCTCGGCTGTTATATCTTCATCTCCTGTGAATTTGGGCATGTATTTCAAGTAGTCTCTAGGAGGGAGAGCATTCATTGGATGAGGTAAGACTAGAGGAGTGTATCTTTCAACCACTATGGAATCCATTCTATTTGCAAGGGGTCAAAAACTGCCATTTGATTTTGAACTCTTGGTGAACAAGGAGGAGAAGGAGACTTAACTATGTGCAAATTAGGAGAAGAATGAAAGTGTGAAGGAGTGGTTTCAATTTTCACAGCAGAGGGCTGAGTCTTGGAAGAAGATGGTAGGGTCTGAAAAGGGGATGAAGTTTTCACTTCTTTAGCAACAAAAGTTTTAACATAAAGAGGTGTAGCAAAGCCTAAAGTAGGGAAATCTTCAAAACTATCAAGACTGAAACACTTTTCAATGTTAGGGGAAGAGAATATGTCAATGTTTTCTTCTTTCAATTCAATTTCAAAGGAAGAGTATTCAATAGGAAACTCTTCAAAATAAAGTTTTTTAGATACTTCAGTAGAAGGTAAAGAAATATTACTTGATAAAACAAGTGAGTATGAAGAGTGGAATTAGGAAACTGACCAGAAGCACTTGTAGTAGCAGCAGAAAAACCTTTTAGAGAAGCTTTTCCCTTCTTGAGTATTTTCTCTGGGTCAGCCTTAGATGGAACCAAAGGTAGTTGTGGATTTGATATTGTATGTTTTCCTTTAGGTGCCAAAGATGAAACAATGGAGTCGCCAGGTGAAAGCTGCAATCTTCAAGATACTGAGTCCTAATGCACCTTTAGGACTAGTATACTATGTCATTTAATCCCATGGAAAAGTCTTCAAATCACTCCCTAGCAATGATGCCAAGAATGTTAGCACTAGGAATCACCTTCAGATTGCATGGAAGGCAAGCCTAGTACCCATCAGGTTATATATGAATGTAAGCATGTTTTAAAGCATCAAATGGAAAGGGACTCAAAATGATAATGTTCCAACTCAGAAAACAAGGCTAGCATGCACCAGCAATCAAGGTCTTGGCTAACTTCAATCAATAATTTGGGAGTATGTATGAATAGAGGGAAGACTTGAATGAGAGGAATGTAAGGGCTATTGTAAGCATCAGGTGTACAAAATCCTAATGAAGAAAGTTTCTTAACACAAGATCTTCTTGAAATCGGAAACTAAGGAAGCTAAATAAAGATCATGATAATATAATGATCAAACATCCACCATAACATCACCACAATCATTCATGTGAATATTTCAAGGCATGAACATTTAGCATTAGATAGAAAATAAGATGAAAGAGAAGATGATTTCTATTAGCAAAAGAGTCTTAAGTCCAGTACATAACTAGATCATAGTCACTTCCTTAAAATATTACAGTTTAAGGGAGCCTTGCTCAACCATCTAAACCTGCTAAAGAAATTGATCTATCTATTTATAACAAAAGGGAGCCAACAGCTGGAGGTACGAGCTGGCCTCCTTCCCTTGAAAATCTCTAAACATTTATTTCATCTAACAACTTATTTAACAACCTATGTTATAAAAGCAAAATGTTGGTGACTAATCCAACCAAGCTTCAAACTAATTTTATTCTCTTTTGTTGCACAACTCCTGTTTTGCCATGTGTATTTTAGGAGCATGTAGTTTTCCTCATAATGCCAGTTGTTGCTTCTGCAATTTTCTCCATGATCATCCATCCAAAAATTTGTTGGCCTAACCTTCCTGGATTCCTGGTGTATGTTGGTAGCTTCTTTAGGTAGCAGCCTAAGTAGCATATTTCACAACTGGACAAGTAAAAAAGGTAGCGCATTTAGGTAGTGCCATTGTGTTGCGTATGTGTGAAAACCTTTGTTCTCTATGAAATATTAGGTAGCACCTTTACCTAGCGCCATTGTGCTACGCCTGTATGCAGACTTTGTTCTCTGCCAAATATTAGGTAGCACCTTTACATAGTGCCATTGTGTTGTGTCAGTGTACAGGTTCATTCTTTGCCAGATATTAGGTAGCACCTGTAGATAGCACCACTTATGTTGCATCTATGTGCAATTTTAGATAGCATTGTCAAAAATGCAACGCCTTCAATCTTGAACATGTGCAGAGAAATTGGTGGCCTTTCATAATGTCAAACCCATTGTACTTAGGTGTCTTGGAAGTACAGTAGGTAGTGCATTTTACCACTAAGGGAGTTATCACTTAGAAAAAACCCAAAAATCTGATAGTTAAATTCTTAGAATCCTGTATAGATGGAATAGGTAATATTTGAATATTAATTAACCCTCCCAAAAAGGAACCATCCTAAAAAATTGGGCTTACCTTTCACCAACTATTTTTTCACCTTGACACTTAACCTCACACTCTTTCTGGTAGAAAGAGGATCTTCATTTGGCATAGCAGACTTCTTCTTCTTAGCAATGACAAGATTTTTCAATGTGGTTATGCTATGCTTAACTATTGGTTTGTCATTCTCAATGGTAGCTTCAACCAATACCTGTAAATTTATTTGTGCTAACTCATCTTGGAAGTGTTGTAGCTTTGTGTTTAGCTTCCTGTTGTAAGACTAAAAGTCTTTGTTGTGCCTATAAAGATTCTTTAGTTGTCTATGAAGGGGTTGGGCAGTTCTTGTTGCAAACCTTTCCAAGTCAAGGGTGTGACTGTAGCCATACATAATATTTGTCATCTTGGTTCTGTTAGACATGGCTTCCTTTCTAAATTGATCCACCTCCTTTCTTGCATCCCTAAGTTTCCTGATAAGTCTTTTGAAGGTCTGACTATTGGGAGGAGCAGTGACATGCACAGTGTCAATAGTATTTTTCTCAATCTCCTCTTTTACCTACATGGGAAATGTCTTGTCTACCTCATGAGGTTTCTTGGTGGTTTTTCTTTTACCTTTCTTCCTCTGCACAAGGGTTTCTTCTTTTCTTTCCACAGGCTTTTCAAAGTCTTTCACAAAGGTTTCATATTTACTCTCGAAATGTCTTTTAGTACCTTTACCCTTCCCTTTATGTATAGGGTCTTCTTGTTTCTCTTCCATAGGCTTTCCAATGCCTTTACCCTTCTCCTTTTGAATAGGGGTGTTTGGTAAAGACTGCTCTTTGAAAACCTCCTTAGGAATTGATGACCTTGTGAAAGGTCTTTTACCCTTGATTTTGACTGCTGGAGGAGAAGAGGGGAAGAGTATCTTCTTCCCTTTCTTGGATGTAGCTTTGGTAGAAGAAGGAACCTCTTCTAAACCTGGTGGAGGAGGCGGTGAAAAATCTCTTTTTGGGGAGGGAAAAGTTTCCTCCTCAACTCATGTGACCTGCTTGCTGACCTCTGAAACTTGAAAAGGGGCTCTACCCTTTCTCTTCCTATTGGTTTTTACTTTAGTAGAACTGGTGGGTGATAAAGGACTTTCATTATGTGATTGAGGATTTGATACTAGATCCAACTTGAAATGAGAAGTAACAAAAAAATGCTCCCATGAAATCTCTTTCCTACCTAATTCCTCAGAGACTAGCATTCTGATCAATCCAGAGTGGAAAAGGCTAGAATCCACATCCTTAGATTTGGCTTGAATCCTGACTGACATCTTACCTATTCTCCTTAACAGGTAATAGGGAATATTCATCTCAACCTTACCAGTAAAATGTAGCAAAAGCCTTATATGGTACTGGTACAATGTGTTAAATATCCCTTCACATGTAAAATATATTTGTATGATCTTCAATATTCTGTCAAACTGTTCAATCAATTGACTCCTTGGCATACTTTTAGACAAATCATTGGATTGATATTCAGGTTTAAAGAAATATTTAGCATAGGCTAAACTCAAAGCCATGGCTTTGAACCACTTTTCACCTGAAATGGGAATTCCTGTTGCAGTTGATATAGAGGCTTCAGTCACCTCAAATTCCAAATCCCCAACCTTGGTTTTCCTACCATCAAAATGTAATGCAAACTATCTTGCTACCTCTGGATGGCCTCTCTGCATATTTTGGTAGAAAGAGAGGCACCCCACTCTTTGAAAGACCTCTCTTGCCATGGAATCTGTATCAAAACGATGCATGTTCACAGGTTCTTTCCTAACCACCTTGCCACCTTTGTGTGTCTTCCTCGATTGAGGAGACTCCATGGCTTAGAATGAGATATTTTAAAGGCTTATGGGATAGTAATAACCAGGAAGGCTTTAAATCAGGCTTCAAATGTACAAGGCTAACCTTTTAAAATAGACTGGTGCTAGTAAGCCAAGATTGACTATGGGAACTACACCCTTAGACTTGTACAGGTATTTGAGAGTGTAGACGGTGAGGGGGTAATCCAAAATTGGCCCTTTGAAACTGTGTAAAAAATCTTAACTCCAGTATGAAAGGAAGAAGGGGGGCAGAGAGGGTTTAAGCAGCACCTCTGGGTAGTGCACCGCATATGCAGAGGATAGGCTATTTAAGAGCTTCCAATTTCAATGGCTAAGGAAAACAATAGTAATCAGACCTAGACACAAGCAATAAATTTTATAGGTCTGAACAAGATAGAAGAGAAGGCTATCATGCAAAGACGAGTCCCTTACAACTTTGCAAGCTCGACAAACCAAAACCTGAGCGCAAATTTCTTTTGAAAATTAATATGCAGAGGAGGCAACACAGGATACCTGTGGAGAACACCTGTTGGAATCTTCAACGAAATCTCAGGATGAAATTGTGAAAACTTCGGTCCTCGAATCTACTTCAGCCTCAAATTTGGTTGCCTTGTTGTCGCCTGATCAAAACTTGTGAATTTGCGTAGCTCATCATTGTTGTGTTTTTCAAAATTATAAACCATTAGCAAGGCTCGTAAATGCAATATATTGAAGGCATCTTTAACCAACTCCTAGCATTGAAAACAAGGAACATGACATCAGTCGTGGAAATCAAGACTCGTGGTGGAAGTATGATGAACGGGAAAGGCACTACGAAACTTCCCGATGAGTGGGAAGCACTCCAATTCAAAAAATGATTCGACATGTAAGCAAGGACAATGAGGCATGCCTATGAGGTCATGAGTGAGGTGAAAGGTGTGTCACATCAATCTATTCATGGGACAAGTCATGAAGGGGACCAAAAACAAGTCATGAGCTAAAATGGTTCTAAGACCAAAAACCAATTTGAGGATCAAACTAGAGCTATGACTCAAAACTTTAATCATCTAAGGGGTCCTACCAAACATAAACTTTAAAGGGATGAAACTTTGAAAAATTTAAAATCTAAGGATTAAAAAAGGATAAAAACAAACGAAAAGACCTAAGGCAATTTAGTGTGATAACACTATCTATCGTCGAGATATTGGTGAAGAACTCCCCAAACCTTCTCCAAAATCTACAATGAATCTACTCTGACACCATCTATCACGTCCCCATAGTGTTCCTAGTAGAATATTTTGATCATGCACCTCTTGAGGGCATGCGGCGCCATGACATTTCTCACTTTTATTCTTTGCAACACCGAGGGTACTTCATCTGGACTATGCCCTTTCACCTAGATCATACCCATACTCTTTTCTAGGCTATCGGTGAGTCACACTCCTACTCTAGTACAACTCTTGCGTACTTATATATTTGTTATCAACTTTAACAATTACTCATTTTTTAGCCTACATTCATGAACATGAGAATCCAATAGAACAAAATTGAAACAAACAAGAGAAACATAGATATAGTGTGGGTGGCACAAACCATTCCTAGCACCTCGCTAAGTCTTTTTTATTGTAGAAAAATTATAACATGAGCACTACTAGATCCGTTTACAACTTGGCAGAGTCTGATGACTCGCCTCATCTCACCAAGAAACTCATGAATAGATATGTCACACCAAGACTCTTTGTCACAACCATCTCTACAACCTCCTATGATGCACCTCATACATGCCCTTAACCGTAGACTTGTTGTCTCTCTTCTTCCGCAGACTTCAAATATTTTGTCTCTACCTCAAACATTCCTCCAACAAAACTACGTTTCTAAACATCCCCAAAACTATCCCAAGGGAATATCACTGAACGTTTTCCACTAAATCCTCCTCAAGGTGGCACATGTCCTCCCAAGTGGAGCAACTTGGCTCCTTGAGGGAGTTGACCCTCTTCATCTACTGTAGAACTATAGATATATTCTCTCTCTCCTTTTATTCCAAATATTTCCTTGGTTGTGCACCCTTGTTCTCTTATAGGGACTTGAAAGGTCACCATCGCGAATCGTCGCATCCTTTGGGGATGTTTCTCCCCTTCATGAACCCATGTGTCCAAATGAATCATCGTACCACATAGTGGACCCGGTCTCCCAA
This sequence comes from Picea engelmannii, assembly GCA_009831015.1. NCBI lineage: Eukaryota > Viridiplantae > Streptophyta > Pinopsida > Pinales > Pinaceae > Picea > Picea engelmannii. The sequence goes on along the minus strand of ML789855.1, from coordinate 25,840 downwards.
AAACATTGTTGTGCCCTTTCATAGACTCGGTCACCCAAACAAACCCATGTGCTTGTCAACCATCTTTCCCCTTGGTACTGGCATACCCAACCTTGGTGAGCCCCTCTTGTTGGTGCACCCCAATCTCTTCATCGCTTCATACTTAGGAAATCCCCTTGGTGCATTCACATGTGAAAGGATTCCACTTTTCCAACATGGGTGTAGGATAAGCCCCAAGTTTTGTCTCCTTTAGGACTTGGGAGATGGTCTCTGTGCCCATCTAGTAAAAGACCTTACAGGTATGATAAAGAAATTTCCCTAGACTTTTCACTAAATTTTAAAAATATCGGACAATAAGAGTATGTTACTATAGCCAGGGGATTCAAAATATTTTTTGATGAGGATACCATAAAAAGAGTCTCAATATTTCCTATGGGTCTTCAATGGGACAAGTAAGAGAGACACAAATCCCCCATTGCTAAGAAACGTTTCTTCCTAAAATATGAAAATTCACTGTAAGACAAGAATCCCATTAAGAGGGAAAGTATTCCCTATCCATGGCCTAAGGTGTCCTACCACATGATCAAGTACATATCTTTTGAATGAATGATGAGTGTTGTCTATGCATATTTTTAGCACTGAAAGTCACCCTCAGATTACGGGAGGATAAGCCCAGTACCCATTAGAGTTTTTGGTGGATGTTGGTTTTATATGAGTGGAGATAAATGGACAAAACTCAATATATGAATGATGTTCAACACAGAACTGGACAAGAAATGCACAAGGAAGTGAGGGCCACAACTAACTTCAATCAGTGAATTAAGTTTAAGTGTGAGAAGAGGGAAGACTTAGTGAGAAAGGTGAACAATACTGCTATGAGCATCAGACTTTCAAGCAACTTGGAGAAGAAAAAATTAGACTCAAGATCACTCTTAAGCTCAAGATTCAGACACTGAAATATGTCCAAACAACATAGTCACAACAGCACACTGATCAAACCTACATCACCATGAAGCTACAACAAATCGATTGGATCCTCCATGCCCGAGCCATTCAGTGTAAGAGGGGAAAAGATCACAAGGAAGCTGACTAAAACTGGTCACGATACCGCTACAATCAAACCTACATTACAACAACATAACAACCCTAGATTGGATCCTCCATGATCGAGTGTTTTAACACAGTTTTTACAAAGAGATGAAAAGAGGTTGACTTTTATTAATCTGAAAGTCTCAAATCCGATACATAACTAGAGAACAATTATGGCATCAAAACATTACAAAATAGGGAGCTATGCTCAACCAGTTGACGACCATAACAAAATATTAAAAATATTTATTTATAATCTGAACTTCCCACCACCCTGAGATGCGTGATTTGGCCTTCTCATTCAAATATTTGCTTCTGAGCATTCTTTTGTCAAACTGTGCATGTATCCTCCTATCATATGCAAATTCATCTCGTCATGGGCCTACAGGAAAATCTGTCCACAGGGGTACCACAAGATGACGGTTCAGTCCCCACGACCAGGATTTCCATGCCTTCTGCTTATGGGGTGAGATGAGGTTTCAATGATGAAACTGACCCTTCATTTACTACTTTTCCTCAGAGATTGAATGAGACTTAATGCTCAGGGGGTGGCTACGTTGCAAGGCTATAATGGTGCCACATGTCTGTACTAATAGCTACCACATATATGGTTCTTCTAGGCTTGGGGGTAGCTCCCCTTCCTCTGGATCCTTCTTCAATGTGACCTAGGGCCATGAATCTATGTGAATGTGCATTTACGAGTGCGACCAAGGGTGGTTTGAAAGCAAACCACTTTTTCCCCCACAATGTACCATGAACCACCACACGTCTCTTTCTCAAAACAGTGGTTCCAATTGCAACCCACCCTTAAAATTTTAAAACTCGCGCACCTTCTGACCCTGCAAGGGAGTGTGATCATCGATCTTATGTTCTGAGATGAGGCCTCCTGATCAACAACCCATCTCTGACATTCTTTAGATCGACGGATCAGATTTTCCTTTTTCGAATCGATGGTCGAGATCTACTTCGTGATTCAGGCTTCAAACTTTTCAAACCTAAAACCTCCTTTGTCTTCTATTGATTTTATCTGGAGCGAAGTATCTAAAAAAGCATGGCTCCTACTGATTGACAGTTGAGACACTTTTCGAGTCTCCAGGCTCTGGGAAAAACAATATCAAATCTCGTTTACCTTGTGTTTTTTTTACCCTGACTCATCGATCTATTGATGCACGCCCGCTTCAATCAATGACTCTACTCCTACTTCAGGACTTTGACCCCTTCAACCAGATCGATGACCCTTCTTTTCCCTTCTCGATCAACGATCAAGAGCTACTTCGGGTCTTCAGGCTATTCCCCTTTTCTTTCCTCCGGAGCTCTAGATCTGGTGTCGTGTGTCCATTTGAATCAGACGATTGAGACTTACTTTAGCCCTTCGACCACTTTGGGACTTTGGGAACTTCGACGCTATACTTCATGCAATTCTGAAACTCTGAATACCCAGGGGTTGCTAATATGATCCTCACAAGGGATCTCCACTATCACAAAACTGAGCCCGCTTGTTTGTATTTTAAGCCCGAAATGAGATTCTTTGCATGCTACGCTTGAAAATTGTATGTGATAAATTTTGGCTCCACAGGGGATGGCATGCTCCTTGTTAGCTTCCAAGAATGCATAGTTCCAGTGCCTTAGTTGTTGGGCCATGGAGTCTAGCTCAAAACTTTCACTAAGGAAAACAGGGAAATATGTACACTACTCTACTAAGAAAAAGAAAACAAACACATGGGCTCAAAAAGGATCTTATTTATGTACAATCCTATACTAACTAATTTTTACAAAGTTCTAGGTGAAAGAAAACTTCCACCATAGCCATTCAAGAAGCTCCCTAGTTGTAAACTTGTTTACTCTGTTTCTGATAAAATAAAAACAATGCAACTATGATGGCAAAATGATTATGATTTTGATCTCTCCTCCCAATTTTAAAGTCAGGATAAAGCTGAGCGACTCCAAGACATGAAGGAAATGAACCTCCATGTACTCCCTTACAGGTTCATAGAGAAAATGAAAAAATCCACTGGGTTGGTGACATAAAACATGCTCTATCTTACAATTGCTCACACATGGTCGAATGTCTCTGGCAAGCACGGGTGAGAGAATGGTTTATGTAGGCTAACCGATCCCAGGTGATGGTTGCTCATTTGCAGGCTCCAATTCCTTTTGAAAACACAACTCCATATATGACCCCACATGGTCACACAATTTACAATCAAGGGAGCTCAACTAGTAAGAAATTACCTCTCGTTCTTCATTATTGCTCACCCATTGCTTGATGCTCTTAGAGTGTATAGGTGGGTGGAGAACTGATGCAGGCTAGACAATACCAAGTGATATTTTCTCATTCACAAGCTCTGGACAAGAGATAAACCACACATTTAGCTCCTCCTTTTCATGTTGCTCTATGTCTTCCGCAGGTCCAGGATGGCTTATTTCCACCCAATGCCCTTCCTCAATAAATAAAGGAAAAGGCTCTATAGTATGGTCTTGGAAATATTTTATATCCATATAGGAATTCGATTCATAGATTTCATATGCAGGCTTGCTACTCCCCAAGTCAAAAAAATGTAAGGTAGGGATATGCTCATTTACAGGCTCAGTACAAGAGATAAACTGCGCATTTATCTCTTCCATTTCTCTTTCATGTCTCTCTCAAGGATCTGATTCATAATCGTCATAAATAGGAACCAAGGAAAATATATGCTCTTCATTATCTTCGTTACTTCCTTGTTGTTGTTCCAGATTCGATTCATACTCAGTATCTTCATGCTCATAATCTGAAACATACTGACAATCTCCTTACTTAGGCACATGCAATTTTTCAAGATATGCTTGCATATGAACCCCCTTTCTAGCCCTGATGTTCTCTTCGACTTCCTCAACATCTTAGAATAGGTGTCTTAACGATGAATAGTTCCTCTCTCTCAGGAGAAGGACCAGCTCTGGATGCTGAGCCATGAAATAGTACACCATGGAAGCAGTCTCTATGGGTCTGATATCCATAGGCATACTGTGATAAACACTGTAGAAACACCTTTTGAAGACAGCCAAGTCTTCCTCTTCCCCTCTCCTCAAGGCATTAAACTCAAACTATTATTGATCAAGGGACTTGTTCTCACCCCAACACTTTGAAAATGCATGGCATAACTCATTCCAGGAGCCAATAGAATCGGCTTCCAAACATCTAAACCACACAACAACATCAACAGACAGGGATTGTGAGAACAGCCTCATGGAAACATCATCATGAACAATCTCAAATTGATCGACAAATTTCTCAAAGGCCTCCAAATGCCTCTTAGTTGTAATATGATCCTCTCCAAAAAACTAAGGAAGATACTCAAATGAATAACGACGATAAGGATGAAGGTCATGTGGGAGACTTAAAGGTTTAAACAACTTATTTCTGATTTTAATTTGAAAAGAAGTGGGTTGATCATGAGGATTAACGAGTTGGCGACAAGGCTCAATTGGAATAACGGAGGGTAACGATATTTGAGAAGACTGTGAATTATTTTCAACCTCCTCGGGGATACATGGGTGATCAATTTCAAGAGGATATGCAATACATATCTCACTTTTATGAATAGGTAGAGGTGAAGACACAAGATCGGTATCTACAACACAAGAAGAGGGCATGTTTTCTTCTTCAAAGGATGGCTAAATAAACGAAGGTATGTTATCATCTTAATAGACAAAGAAGAGGATAATCCTCTTTAAATGTGAAGGGAAAGAGAGAAATGAGTTGATAAACAAGAGCAGGATTTCATGAATAAAGCTCATAAACTGATACTTGGTCTTCCCCTTCAGTATGGTCATCTTTCTTTCAATAGGATCCTCCCCAGTGGAGTCTTCTATTGTGGAGTCGCTAGGTGCAATTTTCAATATTCAATGGTTTTGATGTCTGTTGCACCTTCATAATCAAAATCTTATTTTCATTCTATCCCAGGGAAAAGTCTTCAATTCGTTCCCCAACAATGGTGCCATGAATTTTAGCACTGAGAGTGACCTTTAGATTGCAATAGGATAAGCCCAGTACCCATCAGAGTTTTTGGTGGATGTTAGTTTTATATGAGTGGAGGTCAATGGAAAAAACTCAATATATGAATAATGTTCAACAAAGAATTGGACAAGAAATGCACACGGAAGTGAGGGCCACAACTAACTTCAGTTGGTGAATTGATTTTAAGTGTGAGTAGAGGGAAGATTTAGTGAGAAAGGTGAACAAGACTGCTATGAGCATCGAGCTTTTAAGTAACTTGGAGAAGAAAAACTCAGACTCAAGATCACTCTTAAGATTAAGATTCATACATTTAAATATGTCCAACCAATAAAGTCACAAAACACAATGATCAAACCTACATCACCATGAAGCTACAACAACTTGACTGGATCCTACGTGCCCAAGACATTCAGTGTAAGAGGGGAAAAGATCACAAGGAAGCTAACTAAAACTGGTCATGATACCGCTGCAATCAAACCTACATTACAACAACATAACAACCCTCGACTGGATCCTCCATGCCCAAGTGTTTTAGCATAGTTTTTAAAAAGAGATGAAAAGAGGTTGACTTCTATTAATCTGAAAGTCTCAAATCCAATACATAACCAGAGAACAGTTCTGGCATCAAAACATTACAAAATAGGGATCTTTGCTCAACCAGTTGATGACCATAACTAAATATTAAAACTATCTATTTATAAGTTGAACTTCCCACCACCCTCAGGAGCATGATTTGGCCTTCTCAGTCAAATATTTGTGTCTGAGCAGTCTTCTATCAAACTGTGCATGCATGCTCCTGTCAGACGTAAATTCATCTCAGCATGGGCCTGCAGGAAAATATGTCCATAGGGGTACCACGCGCTGACGGTTCAGTCCCCACAGTCGGGCCTTCCATGCCTTCTATTTATGGGGTAAGCCAAGGTTTCAATGACCAAACCTACCCTTCATTTACTTCTTTTTCTCAGATGCTGAATGAGACTTAATGCTCAGGGGGTGGCCACGTGCCAACACTATAAGGGTGCCACATGTTTGTATCGATGGCTACCACATATTTGGTTCTTCTAGGCTCGGAAGTAGCTCCCCTTCCTCTGACTCCTTCTTCAATGTGACCTAGGGCCATGACTCTATGTGAATGTGTGTTTGCAGCCACGCCCAAGGGTGGTTTGAAAGCAAACCTCTTTTGCCCCCGCAATTTACCATGAACCGTCACGCGTCTCTTTCTCAAAACAGTGGTTCCAATTGTTGCCCGCCCTTAAAATTTTAAAAATTGCACACCTTCCAACCCTGCAATGGAGTGTGACCATCGATCTTATTGTATGAGATGAGACTTTGTGATCAACACACCAGCTCTGGCATTCTTTAGATTGATGAATCGGATTTTCCTTTTTCGAATCGACGGTCGAGATCAGCATCGTGATTCGGGCTTCAGAATTTTCAAACCTCAAACCTCTTTTTTCTTGTGATTCTTTTATCTGGAGAAACCGATATGGTGATCTGTGGCTCCTACTGATCGATGGATGCAACTCTTTTTGGGTCTCTAGGCTTCGGGAAAATCAAATATCAAATCTCACTTACCTTCTGTGTTTTTTACCCGAAGTTGTCGATCTATTGACGCACGTTTTCTTCAATCAATGGCTCTACTTCTGCTTCAGGACTTTAACCCCTTCGACTAGATCGATGACCCTTCTTCTCGCTTCTCAATCAATGATCAAGAGATACTTCAGGTCTTTGAGCTTTTCCCCTTTGCTTTCCTCTAGAGCTTTATATCAGGCGTTGCGTGTCCATTTGAATCGGACGGTTGAGACTTACTTCGGGCCTTCGGCCACTTTGGAACTTCGGGCAGTTCAATGCTATACGTCATGCAATTATGAAACTATTAATACCTAGGGGCCGCTAATCTGATCCTCGCAGGAGATCTCCAACGTCGCAAAACGAAACCCGTCTGTTTGTAATTTAAGCCCAAAATGAGTTTCTCTACATGTTGCGCTTAGATGCTTCCTGTACAGACCACGAACTTGGATGACCTACTGCCCTTGACAAATATATGTGATAACACATACTATTTTAGACTCATTGATCAATTTAGGGACCTCTCCTACCAACAACTAGAAGAAATCCTCAACATACCTTATTTATTGCTACAATCTTTGAAAGAGATGAGCACCAAGGTAAAAGGGGGAGAGAAGAACACACAATCACATCAAAGCCTTATCAAATCAATAGTTTATAATGCCTTGGAAAATATAAAATAAAAATTCTCTTGGAAATAATTTGTAGGTATGGAAATGCATGCCTTCTTGGAGGCACAACAAACCATGGGGGAACAAATCCCTAAATAAGAGGAAAAGGTAACAAATACAAAAAAGGATAGTAGGATAGGATCATCACTACAAAATAATAAAAATAAGAAGGTAGAGTTGGAGGTTTCATACAAGGAGGTGGATGAAACTTTGATCAAGCTAAAGACACCCCCAACAAACCCTCTAAATTTAAAAGACTAATAATCCACTCAACAAAGAAGAATGCAGTCTTATAGAAACAAGAAGGGCACATCACAAGGCACTCATAAGATTGTAACACCCCTTTCTACCACAATAATACAAATTAAGGACTCTCCTAGTCCTACAGAGGATCCACAAGGGGATGGAAAAACACCATATGAAAATGAGAAATCACCACAAAAGAGGGAACATCGAGAGAAGAAAGGACACCAACAGGTATCGTTTTGCATTATACTTTGCTGGAATTAGAGAGGGTCAAGAAAAAATCCCTTCAATGGAAAAATATGGCGGAAGTAAGAAAGGGAAAATATAAAGAAGGTAATATATAATAATTGGAGTATAAGCTCCAACACCTGCATGAAAATTTTCAAATCCTAAAAATTCAAGAAACACATCGAAGCAAGAAATTATTTTTTGAAAACAAAACATTGCAGAAAGAACTAGAAGAAGCCAAAAAGGAGTTGGTTTCTAAGATTAGTAAAATAGAATCATAGGGGCATCCTTGACAAGGATGGTTCAATTCTCTAAAATTATAATGAAATATATGTAGCCAGCCAAACTGTACACATTGTTCCTGAAGGAAAAATGGTACAAATTCTATATAACAAGCTTGGCACAAATTGATTCCTCCATTGAGACTCTTCAGGCCTTTGTGGGAGTATACCAAGACAACAACATAGAAAGAGATATTTATTGTGTGTGTTTTATTTACATAACATTTCCCTCTCACATCCCTACAAATGGATTCACCATCCATATGTAGGGGATGTGAAAATAATGTGAAATTGGGTTGAAACATGCACACAAAATCTAGCTAGAAACAATGAACAACTAACTTGCAAAGTTAAGAGAATAATTGGAGAAAGAATGAAATAATTGTACTAACCAAATGAGATAATGGGAAAATGCATGTGATATACTATACATGGCTGAAATAATGCACCATAGTAGTGATATAGAGAGATGTGTACACACACTAACCAAAAAATGAGTGAACTTCCACCTATTCCCAGTTAAATGGTCATGTAGTCATCAGTTAACAGGATCACACAAGTGGAGAGGAGAGTATATCATGCATCCACATGTATAGAAATTTCCTAGCCTCATGCATGTGAATGTGTCCCTCCTTCTGATGATCCCAAGGAGAGCATTCAATTCTTGGTGATAATACCGAGGTTTCCATGCAAAACCCCACTCCACTAGTCTAACTAAAGTCAAAATAAATAATGATTGCAGAGGGTGTGGCACCCTCATCTAGGGGAGAATATATCAGGCCAAGGGGTTCCCTTAGCATAGACAAATGAACTTAGGAAAATAAATACTTGTTGGCACAAAAATCGAAACCAAGTTTCTCAAAGGTTGCTAACAAAAGATACCACTCTAGTCTAGGAGCGTTGGAATATTCAACCTTCCGCAAGGGAAGGAGGTGTCACCCGAAGTGCAGCCGAAACGTGTGTGTAGTGAAGTGATTCATAGAGAACGTTTAATCATATTTTATGTAACCATGTTCAGATTCATACATCAATACTGAAATACATTCACAGAAATGATTAAATGTTAAATACACTTTACATAAGTAATTACATAGCATAGAAACCATAGATTCATACACAATATAACAAAATTTTAGGGCCCAAACAATTAGTTATATTATCAACCTCTCAGAACTATCATACAGTAAATACATCTCTCATACAATGGATTATGTAGTAGAATTTATTCCCAGATATCTCTTACAGAATCTACCCTACTACATAAGCATAGTAGCATCCCTGAAACCCCTTACAATTACATCAAGAAAGTAATAACTTGATCCCAACCCAAAGAACAACAATATCAGGAGATCTCCTCTGTGATTTCTTCATTCACTCATTCACCGCATTCATTCACATGTGAAACATTTTTCCTCGTCAAGTTGCCTCCCTCATTATATCTTTCTCCCAGCCACTTATTTTTTCAGTTTTTTTCCGGCCTTTTTCTGTCGGCATCTAGTGCTTTTGATGATTTTCTAACTGCTTGTCAAGCTGGTTCATGGTGATTTTTGTTGTCTATGTTGTTGTTATAATTTCAGTTAGTTTTTATCTCTTTTAAATAATTTCCACTACTTTCCTTTCTCCAGCTGGTCATGTAGCACTTTCCTCAAGACCTTGTCATTTCCACAAAAATGGACACTTTTTAAAAAATGGAAGGCCCAATCGGCCCTGACCAAAACCTTTAACTCGTCTCGAGTCAATGTTTTTCTTCCTTCTCATGTCCTTATACAAATGGAGGTTCCAACTCTTATACAATCATGAGGTCCTGCTAGTGGAAACTATCATAGTGCTCCACAGGATCTTACCATTTTCTTACTAAAATAGAGGCTCATGCAACAAACTCCTCTATCGTTGTCACATTGGGTTCCTCAGGCTAGGTAGCTCTAGTAGTGTATTCCATTCAAAGTCTACATCAGACTCACGTTTTTTCATCTGTACATACTCATCTTGCACCACATGACAAAACTCTCTAAGATCTTTCTTGGTTTCCTGAGTAGACTCATCCGAGGCATCTAATATTTCATCCATAACTTTGATATCTGCAAAAACAAATTCCTACTCAACCGAATCAGGGATATCTTGGGTGTTAGTGTTCATCTAGTCGATATTTTCATGAAACTCTTTGATTGGATTACTTCATAATTCTAGCAAGCCAACCCAATTGTTAACCATGCCAAAGATTTGGCGGAGTTCATTGGCATAGGAATAAAGAGAGGAACTAATAATATTTCCCTCTACAACTAACTGTGTGACCTTATACATAATCTCTTAGGGATTATTCTTTTCTTTCAACTTGATTGCATCCACCTCTTATTTAAGCTTGTCATTCCTCATAGCCAGTTGTAACCAAGCATCAACAATGAGCTCAAGTCATTGTGGAGGCACAACTGGGGTGACATCCTCAGGTAGCTCGAGAGTAACCTGTGTAAAGGTAGGCTAGAGTTGGAGAAACGTGTCATAAATGGCCACCATATTGGACTCGACCTGTGTTCGCAACCCATACTCATGATCCCTAGCTGACGTGGTGATAATGATGGCTTGATGCAAATGTTGTGAATGTTGTGTAATCTCTTCATTTGTCTATTCTGTAGTGAGAATTCTCTTCTCAAGTTGATCTGTGGATGCTCTCATATGATTCATGAGTTGTGGTGTATACAACGCCGCAAGCTTTCCACTAATGAGGGACTGATCCAAGGGAAATAGTGAAGCTAGTGGTTGGCCAATGGAGACAGATTGCTCATACAAATTGGGGGTGCCAACACCATCACGAATAGGTGATGTAGTGCAAAGGATGTAGGAAATCCTATCCTGGACCTCTGGAGGAAGTGTTCCAATAACATCGATGTGCTCGATGCACAATTCCAAGATGGTGTAACATTGTTGTGGATCTTGCAACAATTGCTCAATATGTTCCTTGTCTGAACTTGTGTCATGCACGGAATGGGTTCCCATCACGTCAATGTGAGGATCTGGACCCATATGCTCATCTACCTCAAGTACCTTGTCTAGTTCATGATTGGGGTTGTTCATAGGAGGGGTGTCAATTGGAACATGGACCTACGAACCATAGGTAAAGGTGGATGGAATGGGGACTGTGGTTCATGTAGTCATCGTGAAAGGTACAGTGGGCACAGTTTTAGTAATGTCTATAGGAGTGTGGTGGGGGGATGATGGAGTAGTGAAAGGGGTTTCTATAGTCGACCTAGGTGGTTGATGGGAGAGATCCTCTATTACATAAGTGGGATGGGTCTTGAGTGGTGGGTTGTCGATAATAGTGATGATGGGAATGGAAGAGGGAATGCGGGTAGTGGTGCAATATGGTGGAGAAAGGGAATCCCTTCTTGTTGTGTGCTCACTGTGCTCATTCGTGATAAGAAGGGAATCTCTTCTTGTTGTGTGCTCACTGTCCTAAAGCTTTTAAATATGCCCTTAAGACATTCACCAAATAGCCCAAAACTAAGAATTATGCAACTTGAAATCCACAGGTACAAGTCCACATCCAGTCATTTCTCAAATTTGTCTCTGGAATTATTATCCGTATTTATATTCTCATTGGATGGTCCTCGTTGCACTAGATGTTACTCTGCACATGGGCAACAATTGGGGAAAAAGAAAAAGCTTCCAGAGATTGTTATCACTGCCAGTTAATCTTGATGTTGATCTTTTTGTTGCCACTTGTTTACTGGGCATGCTTCCATCCAATATGCTCATCGTGTTCTTTTCCATTCCTTTCCTAGAACTGGATGCAAAACTTATCTTTGTGCATCAATAGAATTCATTTTCTTGGACTGTTGACACTTGTTCGGCTTGCCTACAACAATATCTTGGTACAGATATCGAACATAATGACTATGTAGATGTAGTGGAATTATTTTGTTCTTGATTATGAGCGCAAATACTTGAATGAAAAGGTGAAGAAAAAGATGTAACTTTGCCTGAATGGCTTTTGACAATAAAAAAAATATATTGATCTTGGCCTTGAGACTGTAACATAGACAACTGAGGACTTTTTGAAAAAGTCAATGTGGCTGCTGCTAGATCCAGATCAGCGTCATCAAGTATAATACAGGCATTTTTTCCACCTAATTCCATCTGAAGATGAATCATGCCGGCCTTTTTGTAAATCTACTAATCCTCCTTCTATGGTCTCAAAAGATTTATGGTTCAAAACTTTCTTGGGATCAAATAACATAATCTCTGGGTGTTTTTAAAATCTCTCCATGTTGGCACTATCTCCTTCAATGGCACTGTCAAACACTTGGATATTTACTTGGCAGTCGATAGACTTGGCATTTGATTTAGCTTTAGTATACTTCTTGGAGAATGTCCACTTGGACACTTGGAATCCGAATGGAATCAACCAAATCGTAACTTGAAACACTTTTCATAAACAAAACGGAACCTTGCCACATGGAGCAAATATTATGGAACTAGGATTCGAGAGAATGAGGAATCCTGACTTCCAGCCTTCGGGCTTCGGGTTAAATGAGAAGTGATAATTTTAAATCACCCGGTGGTCAAATATCCGAAGTAGAACCTGGTGCTCGAAACTATTCCTCTGAGTTAGTATCCTTCATCTTTCGAGCCATGAGATTCAATAACTCTGAAAAATCAATTGTCACATTTCCATCATCATCAACCTCACTGAACATATATTGTAATTCAACTTCAGTTAGATTCTGTCCCAGAGAGCACATAACAGTTCCCAATTATTTGGTGGTAATACAACCATCAATGTCCTCCACGATATCAAACAGATTGAAATCCTCCACGATATGATACTTAATCAACTGCTCATCCATTTTCACTGGATAGCTGGATCGAAACAGACAAACACAAATCGATTACCTCAAACACAAAAAAAAACAAAATCATAAGCCAGGAAAAAGACACCGGAGTGTTGCATGAGATCAAATCCCTTGGAGCTTTTAAGCTTGAACAAGCAGGAAACGATAGTGCACCCTATGCTCTTATCCATCTTGGAATTTTTGTTTTTGATGCTTGGCATGAATGTTAGGCACGTGGGCTATCCCTTGAAGTTTGAGACTTGAAATCATTACCTGGAATTTATTGGTGTTTAACATTTGGGTTGTTTTGCGCAATGGGTAATATCCATATGTAATGCAGAAAACGTGTTTCATCTGTTTATATACATCATTGTTTCTACATACTCCTGACGCGTTGTGCACAATATCTTACTACCTCGTGGGATCTCTCGACGATGCCTGGTATGCGAGATAACCTCTGACTTGGAACATGATGTAGCTTTGATCCTCGGTATGTTATGTTTTTTTATTTGTTTATGGGAAATATCCCACATTGCTCTAGAGAGTCGATATTTTGTTGTTAAAATGGTCTGTGTCTTCCACTGGTCCAAGATAGTTGATTTTCAACCAATGTCCTTTCTCAATAAATAAAGGAAAAGGCTCTATAGTATGGTCTTGGAAATATTTTATATCCATATCGGAATCCGATTCATAGATTTCATACGCTTATTTATAGGCTCAAGATAAGAGGTAAACTGTAAATTTAACTCTTCCATTTTTCTTTCATGTCTATCTCGAGGATCTAATTCATAATCATCATAAATAGGAACCAAAGAAAATCTATGCTCTTCATTACTTCCTTATTGTTGTTCTAGATTTGATTCATATTCAATATCTTCATGCTCAGAATTTGAAACATACTAACAATCTATTTGCTTAGGCACATGTAATTTTTTAAGATATGCTTGCATATGAACCCCCTTTCTAGCCCTAATGTTCTCTTTGACTTCCTCAACGTCATAGAACAAGTGTCTTAACGACGAAGAGTTCCTCTCTCTCAGAAGAAGGACCAGTTATGGATGCTGAGCCATGACATAGTACACCATGGAAGCAGTCTCTGTGGGTCTGATATCCATAGGCATACTATGATAAACATTGTAAAAACCCCTGTTGAAGACAGTCGAGGCTTTCTTTTTCCCTCTCCTCAAGGCATTAAACTCAAACCGTTATTGATCAAGGGACTTGTTCTCACCCCAACACTTTGAAAATGCATGGCATAGCTCGGTCCAGGAGCCAATAGAACCGGCTTCTAGACATCTAAACCACACAACAACATCTCCAGACAGGGATTGTGAGAATAGACTCATGGAAACATCATCATGAACAATCTCAAATTGATCAACAAAACTCTCAAAGGCCTCCAAATGCCTCTTAGCTGTAATATGATCCTCTCCAAAAAACCAAGGAAGATACTCAAAGGAATAACAAGGATAAGGATGAAGGTCATGTGGCAGACTTAAAGGTTTAAACAACTTATTTATGATTTTAATTTGAAAAGTAGTGGGTTGATCATGAGGATTAATGAGTTGACGACAAGGCTTGGCAGGAATAATGGAGGGTAACGATATTTGAGAAGACCGCGAATTATTTTCAACTTCCTCAGGGATACAATGGTGATCAATTTCAAGAGGAGATGCAACACAGATCTCACTTTTATGAATAGGTAGAGGTGAAGACACGAGATCGGTATCTACAACACAAGAAGAGGGCATTTTTTCTTCTTTAAAGGATGGCTAAATAAAGGAACATCTATTATCATCTAAATAGACAAAGCAGAGGATAATCCTCTTTATATGTGAAGGGAAAGAGAGAAATGAGTTGATAAACAAGAGTAGGATTTCATGAATAAATCTCATAAACTGATACTTGGTCTTCCCCTTTAGTATGGTCATCTTTCTTTCAACAGGATCCTCCCCAGTGAAGTCTTCCATTGTGGAGTCACTAGGTGCAATTTTCAATATTCAATGGTTTTGATGTCTGATGCACCTTCATAAGCAGAAGCTCATTTTCATTCTATCCCAGGGAAAAGTCTTCAATTTGTTCCCCGACAATGGTGCCATGAATTTTAGCACTGAAATTCACCCTCAGATTGCGGTAGGATAAGCCTAGTACCCATCAAAATTTTTGGTGGATGTTGGTTTTAGATGAGTGGAGGTTAATGGAAAAAATTCAATATATGAATAATGTTCAACAAAGAACTGGACAAGAAATGCATAGGGAAGTGAGGGCCACAACTAAGTTCAGTCGGTGAATTGAGTTTAAGTGTGAGCAGAGGGAAGACTTAGTGAGAAAGGTGAACAAGAATGCTATGAGCATCAGGCTTTCATGCAACTTGGAGAAGCAAAACTCATACTCAATATCACTCTTAAGATCAAGCTTCATACATTTAAATATGTCCAAACAACAAAGTCACAAAAACACAATGATCAAACCTACATCACCATGCAGCTACAACAACTCAACTAGATACTCCATGCCAAAGACATTCAGTGTAAGAGGGGAAAAGATCACAAGGAAGATGACTAAAACTGGTCACGATACCGCTTCAATCAAACCTACATTACAGCAACATAACAACCCTCGACTAGATCCTCCATGCCCGAGTGTTTTAGCATAGTTTTTAAAAAGAGATGAAAAGAGGCTGACTTCTATTAATCTGAAAGTCTCAAATCCAATACATAACCAGAGAACAGTTCTAGCATCAAAACATTACAAAATAGGGAGCTCTGCTCAACCAGTTGATGACCATAACAAAATATTAAAACTATCTATTTATAAGTTGAACTACCCACCACCCTCAGGAGCGTGATCTGGCCTTCTCAGTCAAATCTTTGTGTCTAAACAATCTTCTGTCAGATTGTGCATGTATCCTCCTGTCAGATGCAAATTCATCTCAGCATGGGCTTGCAGGAAAATATGTCCACAGGGGTACCATGCGTTGTTGGCTTAGTCCCCACGGTTGGGTCTTCCATGCCTTGTATTTATGGGGTGAGCCAAGGTTTCAATGACCAAACCTACCCTTCATTTACTTCTTTTCCTCGGATACTGAATGAGACTTAATGCTCAGGGGGTGGCCACATGCCAATGCTATAAGGGTGCCACATGTATGTACTGATGGCTACCACATATCTGGTTCTTCTGGGATCGGGAGTAGCTCCCCTTCCTCTGACTCCTTCTTCAATGTGACCTAGGGCCATGACTCTATGTGAATGCGCATTTACAGGCACATCCAAGGGTGGTTTGAAAGCAAATCACTTTTTCCCCCACAATTTACCATGAACCGCCATGCGTCTCTTTCTCAAAACAATGGTTCCAATTGTGGCCCGCCCTTAAAATTTTAAAAATTGCGCACTTTCCAACCCCACAATGGAGTGTGACCATCGATCTTATGGTTTGAGATGAGGCTTCCTGATCAACGCACCAGCTCTGGTATTCTTTAGATTGACAAATCAGATTTTTCTTTTTCGAATCGACGGTTGAGATCAGCATCGTGATTCAAGCCTCAGAATTTTCAAACCTCAAACCTCCTTTGTCTTATGCTTCTTTTATCTGGAGAAATAGATATGGTGATGTGTGGATCCTAGTGATCGACGACTGAGACTCTTTTCGGGTATCTAGGCTTCGGGAAAATCAGATATCAAATCTCACTTACCTTTTGTGTTTTTTACCCGGAGTTGTCGATCTATTGACTCACCTTTACTTCAATCAACGACTCTACTCCTGCTTCAGGACTTTAACCCCTTCGACCAGATCGATGGGCCTTCTTCTCGCTTCTCGATCAATGATCAAGAGATACTTCGGGTCTTCAGGATTTTCCCCTTTTCTTTCCTCTAGATCTTTATATCTGGCGTTGTGTGTCCATTTGAATCGGACAGTTGAGACTTACTTCGGGCCTTCGGCCACTTTGGAACTTTGGGCACTTCAACGCTATACATCGTGAAATTATGAAACTATGAATACCTTGGGGCCGCTAATCTAATCCTCACAGGGGATCTCCAACGTCACAAAACAGAGCCCGTATGTTTGTATTTTAAGCCCAAAATGAGTTGCTCTACATGTTGCACTCAGATGTTTCCTATGTAGACCACGAACTTGGATGACCTGCTGTAAACAAGAAGGGCACATCACAAGGCACTCATAAGATTGTAACACCCCTTTCTACCACAATAATACAAATTAAGGACTCTCCTAGTCCTACAGAGGATCCACAAGGGGAGGGAAAAACACCATAGGAAAATGAAAAATCACCACAAAAGAGGGAACATCGAGAGAAGAAAGGACACCAGCAGGTACCATTTTGCATTATACTTTGCTGGAATTAGAGAGGGTCAAGAAAAAATCCCTTCAATGGAAAAATATGGCGGAAGTAAGAAAGGTAAAATATAAAGAAGGTAATATATAATAATTGGAGTATAAGCTCCAACACCTGCATGAAAATTTTCAAATCTTGAAAATTCAAGAAACACATCGAAGAAAAAAAATATTTTTTGAAAACAAAACATTGTGGAAAGAACTAGAAGAAGCCAAAAAGGAGTTGGTTTCTAAGAATGGTAAAATAGAATCATAGGGGCATCCTTCACAAGGATGGTTCAATTCTCTAAAATTATACTGAACTATATGTAGCCAGCCAAAGTGTACACATTGTTCTTGAAGGAAAAATTGTACAAATTCTATATAACAAACTTGGCACAACAAGTTGATTCCTCCATTGAGACTCTTAAGGCCTTTGTGGAAGTATACCAGGACAACAACATAGAAATAGATATTTATTGTGTGTATTTTATTTACATAACATTTCCCTCTCACACCCCTACAAATGGATTCTCAATCCATATGTAGGGGATGTGAAAATAATGTGAAATTGGGTTGAAACATGCACACAAAATCTAGCTAGAAACAATGAACAACTAACTTGCAAAGTTAAGAGAATAATTGGAGAAAGAATGAAATAATTGTACTAACCAAATGAGATAATGGAAAAATGCATGTGATATACTATACAGAGATGAAATAATGCACCATAGTAGTCATATAGAGAGATGTGTACACACACTAACCAAAAAATGAGTGAACTTCCACCTATTCCCAGTTAAATCATCATGTAGTCATCAATTAACAGGATCACACAAGTGGAGAGGAGAGTATATCATGCATCCACATGTCTAGCACTCTCCTAGATTCATGCATGTGAATGTTTCCCTCCTTCTGATGATCCCAAGGAGAGCATTCAATTCTTGGTGATAATACCGAGGTTTCCATGCAAAACCCCACTCCACTAGTCTAACTAAAGTCAAAATAAATAATGATTGGAGAGGATGTGGCACCCTCATCTAGGGGAGAATATATCAGGCCAAGGGGTTCCCTTAGCATAGACAAATGAACTTAGGAAAATAAATACTTGTTGGCACAAAAATCGAAATGAAGCTTCTCAAAGGTTGCTAACAAAAGATACCACTCTAGTCTAGGAGCGTTGGAATATTCAACCTTCTGTAAGGGAAGGAGGTATCACCCAAAGTGCAGCCGAAACATGTGTGTAGTGAAGTGATTTATAGAGAATGCTTCATCATATTTTATGTAACCATGTTCAAATTCATACATCAATACTGAAATACATTCACATAAATGATTAAATGTTAAATACACTTTACATAAGTAATTGTATAGCATATAAACCATAGATTCATAAACAATATAACAAAATTTTAGGGCCCAAACAATTATTTATATTATCGACGTCTCAGAACTATCATATAGTAAATACATCTCTCATACAATGGCTTATGTAGTAGAATTTATTCCCAGATATCTCTTACAGAATCTACCCTACTACATAAGCATAGTAGCATCCCTGAAACCCATTACAATTACATCAGGAAAGTAATAACTTGATCCCAACCCAAAGAACAACAATATCAGGAGATCTCCTATGTGATTTCTTCATTCACTCATTCACATGTGAAACCTTTTACCTAGTCGAATTGCCTCCCTCTTTATATCTTTCTCCTGACCACTTCTTTTTCGCTTTTTTTCCGGCCTTTTTCTGTCGGCATCCAGTGCTTTTGATTATTTTCTAACTGCCTGTTGAGCTGGTTCATGGTGATTTTTGTTCTCTATGTTGTTGTTATAATTTCAGTTAGTTTTTATCTCTTTTAACTAATTTCCACTACTTTCCTTTCTCCAACTGGTCATGTAGCACTTTCCTCAAGACCTTGTCATTTCCGCAAAAATGGGCACTTTTTAAAAAATGAAAGGCCCAATAGGCCCTGACCACAACTTTTAACTCATCTCGAGTCAATATTTTTCTTCCTTCTCATGTTCTTATACAAATGGAGGTTCCAACTCTGATACAATCATGAGGTCCTGCTAGTGGAAACTATCGTAGTTCTCCACATGATCTTACCATTTTCTTGCTAAAATAGAGGTTCATGAAACAAACTCCTCTATCGTTGTCACATTGGGTTCCTCAGGCTAGGTAGCTCTAGTAGTGTATTCCATTCAAAGTCTACATCAAAGTCACATTTTTTCATCTGTACATACTCAGATTGCACCACAGGACAAAACTCTCTAAGATCTTTCTTGGTTTCCTGAGTAGACTCATCCAGAGCATCTAATATTTCGTCCATAACTTTGATCTCTGGAAAAAAAAAATCCCGCTCAACCAAATCAGGGATATCTTGGGTATTAGTGTTCATCTAGTCGATATTTTCATGTAACTCTTCGATTGCCTTACTTCACAATTCTAGCAAGCCAACCCAATTGTTAACCATGCAAAAGATTTGGCAGAATTCATTGGCATAGGAATAAAGAGAGGAACTAATAATATTTCCCTGTACAACTACCTATGTGACCTTCTACATCATCTCTTAGGGATTATCCTTTTCTTTCAAATTGATTACATCAATCTCTTATTTAAGCTTTTCATTCCTCATAGCCAGTTTTAACCAAGCATCAACAATGAGCTCAGGTCATTGTGGAGGTGCAACTGGGGTGACATCCTCAGGTAGCTTGGGAGTGACCTGTCTAAAGGTAGGCTAGAGTTGGAGAAACGTGTCATAAATGGCCACCATATTGGACTCGACCTGTGTTCGCAACCCATACTCATGATCCCTAGCTGACGTGGCGATAATGATGGATTTATGAAAATGTTTTCAATGTTGTGTAATCTCTTCATTTGTCTATTCTGTAGTGAGAAGTCTTTGCTCAAGTTGATCTGTGGATGCTCTCATATGATTCATGAGTTGTGGTGTATAGAATGCCACAAGCTTTCCACTAATGAGGGACTAATCCAAGGGAAATATTGAAGCCAGTGGTTGGCCAATGGAGACA
Source organism: Picea engelmannii (assembly GCA_009831015.1). Taxonomy (NCBI): domain Eukaryota; kingdom Viridiplantae; phylum Streptophyta; class Pinopsida; order Pinales; family Pinaceae; genus Picea; species Picea engelmannii. The sequence goes on along the minus strand of ML789855.1, from coordinate 5,592 downwards.
GATTGCTCATACAAACTAGGGGTCCCAATACCATCAGTAATAGGTGATGTAGTGCAAAGGATGCAGGAAATCCTATCCTGGACCTCTGGAGGAAGTGTTCCAATAACATCGATGTGCTCAAGGCACAATTCCAAGGTGGTGTAACACTGTTGTGGATCTTGTAGCAATGGCTCAATATGTTCCTTGTCTAAACTTGTGTCATGCATGGAATGGGTGCCCATCATGTCAATGTGAGGATATGGACCCATATGCTCATCTACCTCAGGTACCTTGTCTAGTTCATGATTGGGGTTGTTCATAGGAGGGGTGTCAATTGGAACATGGACTTGCGAACCATAGGTAAAGGTGGATGGAATGGGGACTGTGGTTCTGGTAGTCAGCATGAAAGGTACAGTGGGCACAGTTTTAGTAATGTCTATAGGAGTGTGGTGGGGGGGTGATGGAGTAGTGAAAGGGGTTTCTATAGTCGAGCTAGGTGGTTGATGGGAGAGATCCTCTATTGCATAAGTGGGATGGGTCTTGATTTGTGGGTCGTCGATAATAGTGATGATGGGAATGGAAGAGGGAATGGGGGTAGTGGTGCAATATGTTGGAGAAAGGGAAGAAATGGGAGTGTCATCTGTGATGTGGGGGTCAATAGTGGATTTGGACAAAGATTCAGAATGTCTTTTCTTATGAGGAAAAGATGTAGAAAAGGATTCGCGGAGCTACTTACCTGAAATAGTGGCATCGTCTAGAATGGATGGGAATGGGAGTGGAAGCTATTGGGGTAGTGTCTCCTCTTCTCCTTTGTCCTCTTCCTCATCTGACATTGTGTGTGTTTTATTTCTCTTTGATGTAGTCACACTTGGGCCTGCACCGTTGGTCTATATTAGAACTGACCATTTTGATATGGTAGGCATCACATATGAGACACTTGATCTATTCTATTCTCTAATTACCCGAAGCCATTAAGTGACATCCTTGTCTAGATTTTCCTCATCCAAATAAAAAGGAAAAGGATGGGTGTGAAAAATGGAAGGAGCCACACCTAGAGGCCTCTTAAAAGTAAAGTCATGGTTCATGTCAAACCAAATGTTGTGGTTGTTCTAGTTGAGAAGCACTTGTGAAATCATTCGTTGTTTTGTAGATAAAATTAGGTCATTGTGCCATTGCAGAAAGGAAACATTGTGGTCTTTTGAGTGAGTGGCAACAGTTTGACTATTACAGAGATTGAATATCTCGACGATACGATTTTCAGGAGTGTGGGAGAGGCTTTGACCCTGAGGAGGATGCCACTTCCATATAGTGAACGCGACCAATAAGTATCCATATAGGAAGTATGTGGCCCGCTCGTGCACATTGGCTTATTCCTGCAACATTTTTTTGATCAAGTATTTACACCAGTTCAAAGGTGCTCCATTTTTTCTATACTCAACCACTACTATAGCTTCGAGTGTGCAGTCACCTCATGAGTAGTTTTTCATGAAATTTCCTGCAATTAAATAGTAGGAAAAATAGACCTACTCATCGTTGATTTGGTCAATGATCTCTCCACGACCTCCTCGCCTCGTGCCATATTTTTCGTAGAGGATAATCTCACCATTTTTTTGGTGATGCTTCCCTAAGCCCTATAATCCTTTTGTTACGTATTTCCATTCCATTGATAGATCAGTTAACTTTTGAATATCTTCCACATGGATGGGATAGGCCTTGTCCAACCATAAAGTCCCATTATGTTCTCAGATGATAAGAAACTTTGTGCATCAGGCGACTTCTCTAGTAGTGTTGAACACTAGTAAGTCATGTCAACTCAACAAAGTAGTGTCTTGGAGGGGTATGAAGGATGGTTTCCACTCCCATTGAAATTAACCGATTGATAGGGTCGAGCAATCCATGAAGTTATGGATAGATATTTGAGAGTACTATGTTGCATCTGCAAGGTCAATTTCGAGCAACCGAGTTTGCCTGAACTTTCCATGGAGACAAATGAGAAATTTGACCCAGGGATCGACAAATTCTACTAGAATAGTGACTTTAGGAGGGACTCCTCGACTGGAAGGGTTAACCATCCTAGAAGACCTGCATTTATAAAAAAATAACACTGGTGGACAAAGGTGCGAGTGTGGGCCCACAAAGTTCTTGAGAGGCTCTAGGACTGGGTATGCACATAACTGGATTAGAAAATGATAATGTTTAGAATGCAGGTAAATATGAGTTCATAGGAAACATGAAGGAGGTGACATGACTAGCAGTCATTAAGAGATACATCATGGAGGTAACTCAACATTAACATCGAATATGACCATCGAATGTGGAAAAATACAAGGGGGGATTTAGGAAATAAAGAAAATAAGTAGGAACACAATAACATTCGGTTAAAGAGGAAATTAATTAACACATCGGGAAATAGTTGGAAAGGTACTAATAGTTGTTAGGATTTAAATGAATCTGATGGGTAATGATGGGACGGTGACCAAAAAGGTACCAACGACATTTAACGAAAAAAATAACAGCAATAGGGCATGAGTTTCAAACTTAGAAGTTACTTAATAATAAAGGATTTGATTCAGACCTCCCCAATCACAAAGGTGATATATGGGATGGAAAATTTGACAATGAAATCTATACTCTAGGACAAGTGACAGTTGGACATGTCACCATTTTATTGACTGAAAAGAGAAATAGAAAAATTGAAAATCCTTCCTACTGTATTCACTCTTGGGGACAAGAGTGTGGTGAAACTTCTCTTATTGAGCATAAATATAGGGCTTCGGGCGTGCATCACTCGCCCATATTGGATAAAGAATTCCATTGAGTTGTGTGAGTCTAACAACTTTGAACTCATGGATTTCCACAATTATAAAGGGTCCAAGATAATGCATTTGGAACTTCCCTAGATGCTTTTGGTACTTTTTGTCATATAACAAAACTTGATCACCCTGTGAAAATGTATTGGTCTTAACGTTCCTATCATGCCAAGATTTATGATAAGCCTTCTCCACTGTTTGATGAAAATCGACCAAAACTTAGGCTTCGTCCAATGGAAACAACTATGTGACCCATTCCGCCACTGATTTTTAATCTTTCATGTGAGTGACATGTGAAATATATAAGTTTGGATTGATGAACTAGATGGAGACAAAGACTTCTCTTCCATAAACTAGTTGGAATATAGTATACTTATGGAGTTTCTTTTAGTAGTTCTATAATCCCATAATATTGTGGGGACTCTATCATCCCAATCATATATATTTGCGCAACATACCTTGGTTAATAATCACTCCATGATCTTGTTAAAGGTTTCGACGATACCATTTTCTTGCGGATGATACAAGCTACTTTTGTGATGTTGAGTGAGGAACTCGTGGGTGAGAGTGGCTACAATATCATTGATGAAATGGAAACCTTGATCACTAGTTAAACTATGAGGGCACCCAAACTGAGTGATGATGTTCTCAAAAATAAATCTAGCTACAATATTTGTAGAGAAATCTCGGACTGGTTCTGCCTCGGCCCAACAACTAAGATAGTCGGTAGAAGTGATAATATACATGTCTTTTGACTACTTGGTTGGTGGCTTGATTGGTCCTTTTGTTGCAAGAGTTGACTCTAGGATGTAATAGAGCCAAGACTTAACACATTTTGAAGAAATAATAATTGTTGATTGATCAGTTTTTCGGAGGCTTCTAGAACTACGTCTGAATGAGCCTTTCAATCATTACAAACCATAAATAAAGAGGCATGAACTTGTCTGCTAAATACATTTAAAATCATGAGGATGGATAGAATATGTGAGATGGACGAAACTGAAACAAAAATCCAGGTATCCAATTCCGATAAATCTGTTCTTCCTTTCAGTACAAGAATGACAATGATTTCAAATATCTGGAAACAAGTCTTGTCTCAACCATAGAAATACAAAGGAAAAACTATGAACAAATAAAACTTGTAAATTAGGAAAAACAATTAAGATGCAGGTCTTGTTTTTCTCACAACAAAACAAAGGAAGAATTGCACTTGAAGGAATGCTTTTAATTAGCCACAACGGAAGTTTCACTGAATTGTAACCATTACAAACTAAATAAGTGAATAGAAGGAATAAAAGTATCAATGTGAGCATGAGAAACAATAACACAGGAATAAGACATAGTTTAACATAACGAGGTATAGAATCTCTTTGCTTCTTTCAAATATTTTCATTGAAAAATATGCATTACATACCTAACCCCAAAAGGCTCTCGAGTTATTTCCCCTCCTCAATTTGTTTTCTGCATATGAATATATATCCTTTACAAAACCTCTTCTCAAGAGTTGAGCTCTTTAGACTTTCCTAAAAATAGAAAGTAGTTACAACAAATTGTCACATATAACAACTAATCACCTAACTTCAAAGCATTGTTTTACAAAAGAAGTGACATGTGTGCCACTTTAACCATTCTCTAATCTTAGGCTCAATCAGCTAGAAATAATACTCGACTAATCAAAAGAAATCTTTGAGTTATCGCAACAAATCTGAAGATAACTCATATCCCTAGAAATTAGGGATTGAATTCTACTTGAATTTCTACACTTGAACTAAGTGCCACTTGCACTTATTGATAAGATTAGCTGAGATCTTAAATGACACGTCACCATATGGTCCCTAAAACTCTCCATCTAAGTCAAAATATGACTTTTAACCCGAATTGGAGCAATCGGGCATCTATAGGAAAGTTTGCAGTGCACTCTGTTTTTGTCTCTTCTTCATAAAAAATTACTCGGGAAGGTTTGCTCTACTTAATCCTTTGTACTTTTTTTTTATTGTTGCCGACTGTTGGAGCACATTTCTATGTTTTTTTATTCTGCTATGCTCTGTTTATTCACATGAGAGACAAATCCAGCATCCTTCACATTCGTGATATAGCTTTGTTGCAATAAGAAGGGAATCCCTTCTTGTTGTGTGCTCACTGTCCTAAAGCTTTTAAATATGCCCTTAAGACATTCACCAAATAGCCCAAAACTAAGAATTATGCAACTTGAAATCCACAGGTACAAGTCCACATCCAGTCATTTCTCAAATTTGTCTCTGGAATTATTATCCGTATTTATATTCTCATTGGATGGTCCTCGTTGCACTAGATGTTGCTCTGCACATGGGCAACAATTGGGGAAAATGAAAAAGTTTCCAGAGATTGTTATTGAATAGTATCACTGCCAGTTAATCTTGATGTTGATCCTTTGTTGCCACTTGTTTACTAGGCATGCTTCCATCCAATATGCTCATTGTGTTCTTTTCCATTCCTTTCCTAGTACTGGATGCAAGACTTATCTTTGTGCACTTGTATGCGATCACCATCAAACACGTACTTAGCTGTAATTTATTTCCCTTTCATAGATTCCCAAGTAGCATCAATAGAATTCATTTTCTTGGACTGTTGACACTTGTTTGGCTTGCCTACAACAATATCTTGGCACAGATATCGAACATAATGACTATGTAGGTGTAGTGGAATTATTTTGTTCTTGATTATGAGCGCAAATACTTGAATGAAAAGGTGAAGAAAAAGATGTAGCTTTGCCTGAATGGATTTTTGACAATAAAAAAAAATATATTGATCTTGGCCTTGAGAC
>ML789854.1:731079-741759 GCA_009831015.1 Picea engelmannii | reverse complement strand
AGTACTATGTTCACCAATTCCTTCTCTGAAGTGATCTCTTCAATAGCTTGTAGTTGATCTCTTAACTGGGAGATCCTTACAAAGTATGATGTTATGATGTCATCATCATTCATCTTCATGTCACGGAGCTCATTCTTCAGACTCATAATTTGTCCAATGTTTCTGACTGAGAAGAGATTTGTTAGGGCATCGTACATTTTCTTCGATAAGTCAAAATGGGGGATGTAGGGTATCAAGTGGTCTTTTATAGAATCCACTATGATACTCATGGCATTGATGTCAACATCTTTGAACTTCTCCATAGCTGCAACGTTCTACGGTTCCTTCTCTTTTCCTTATTCAAACTCTGGCTTCACGATCTTTCCTTTCACGATATCCAACACTTTATTCTTGGCAAGGATGAGGTCAATCCTTGTCTTCGATGCTCTGAAGTTAGAGGCTCCATTTAACTTGTTCTCAGACTTCATAGAGTTAGTTATGGCTTGCTTGACTTGGTCAAACCCTAGATTTGACCAGAAATTCAAACTTTACGTCTTGGCTTGCTGAGAGTGTCAGGAGATATGCTAGGCTAGAGCGCACTGATCTATCCGGAGATTAGGTTAATCCATTCACTTAAGGTGCCTCAACAAGAGGATTAGGGTTTTTGCAACTACTCCTGCTAGTAACCCTAGCGGCAATGTCTTGGAAGCTGCTTCTGCTAGTAACCCTAGTGGCAGTTCCTGAGCGAGCTCAATATCCTAGCGGTTATGTTTCCTTCCAGCGTTTAGACTGAATGAAGGAGGTGTGGGCCCATAACCTGTTAGAATATAGAAGATTGTGCTCGTTTTTCCATTGACGATACCCTCGTCACCCAATCATAGGCCGAAGCCTCCCTCCGAGCACCTTAACCTTGACTGAGAATTACTCCGGAAGCAAACCCTAGGCTAGATATCCAAACAAGGTGTAGTGCATCTTCCTCCAAGGATAGCGCACCAACAATAGCTGATCAGATAGTTGAAACCCTAGCCAAGAGATAGTCCAAGCCAACACTGAAAACTGGTTGCTGCAGCAGCTGCACCTGCAGCTCTCCTCCACACGTGCGCACCAAGCTGGGAACTGCAGTGCGCACCAGTTGCTGCTCTGCAGTTCTGAGATGTGTCAAATGAGAACTGGCGCCCTGTATTTATAGTCGTTCTGCCAGATTTGTTGGGGCCGACTTCTCTTTCTGGGTACATGTCTGTTCAGTATATTATTATTATTTTTGGCCGACTTCTTCTCTTGGAGGCTAATAACCTAATATAAATTATCTTCTTGAGCCGACAAGACTTCTAGGGTTATTAGCCAATTCATTAGTGTTTTCTCTTGCTTTCCGGAGTCTTCTATTCTCATCAGGTTTACACGTGGAGGTAAATACCTCCCGCAGCTACCATAATATTAACACATACATCATAGAATCATTTCCTCAAATGCTGCAATCCTGCTAGTCTCGAAAATGTTGAAATCCTGAAAACTGTTAAGTCTGTTGAATTCTGAAAGGGATATGAAATTCCACTTTCTTCATATGAAGTCTGATGAGGTTCGAATCACTCTCAAGCATCCGGAAACTTTTAATGGTATTGTTAAAAATTGAATGAAAGGATAGAAAAAGAAAGATCAAGGAGAACATCAACTTTAACCTCAAGAATTTAATGTTTCTAGTTATGGCTTCCAGTAGCAAATATCGTCTTCAAAGTAGCAGATAATTTTTATTTTTTTTCTAAAAGTGTTTTCTGGGATTCATGTGCTGGACTCTTCCTCTTCTATGGAATACATTTCCAAGGACGAATCCTGGCTGTCTCCACTAGCTGAGGCTGATCCTGTCAGATACGGATCTCTATCTGAACCTGGGATCTGTATTTTCATCTTGCCTGCCAGGGGGATCTGGTAACACAGAAGAGCAGTAATTGTTAATTATAGTTAGATAGAATAGCTTGAATTTAGTGTTATTTATGCATTGTTTGACAATATTGATATTTGTATAAATGTCTAGTATGATAAGGTAGCTTTAATTTTTCCTGAGTTATTTTTATGGAGCCCTTAGAATTGATAGCTTACTATTAGTTATAACCCAGTTTTCTGGTTCAGAGATTAACTGTGTTGTTATGTCCATTTTGCAGGCTTATTTTTCACTACGAAAAGGCTCCGATTTTATGAACAGTTGCGAACAAAAGGTGTTACTCAAGGAAACCTGTAAATCATTTATAGCTACTTTCCAAAATCTTCAAAGTGTATACAAGTGAGTATTACTATTTTCTTCTTGAAGAGAGAAATACGAGTAGAAGCTGGGCTTTGTTCTCTGCCTTTGTGATAAAAAATGTGTATTTTTGTTGATTGCCCTTGAAAGCAATGCTATATCTTCCTAAAATTTTCAGAACATTTTCCTTTGATGAATGTTGAATGTTCTGTGTTATAGACTTCCATGTCATCATTCTTTGTAAAACTGTGGAGGTGGCAGAAAATCTATGCTATTCTTGAAGTGAATGGACAAATTATATGTTAGGAGACACTGCTCATTAAGTTTTCAGTTATATGTTTAGAAAGAAAGAAATAATTTATAATAATGTTGACAAATGACCAAATTAGGTCGGTGGGATTTGAAAGAACAAGAAGTATTCAAAGGATATAAAGAAGTGCCTAATACATCTTACAACTAACCGGTCAAAACTAAGTGAATGCAATATATAACATGACAAGGGAACACAAAAAGGGTATCCGTAAAAAGCAGGTAGCATACGAAGGAACTCAGAGGGAAACCATGAATAATGTAAATCGAAACAGTCCTGCATAAACAGGAGAAGTAAACAAGCAGCTCTGATGACCAAGGGGGAAAAGGTCAAGTAGTCAATCTGCTTCATAGTCGAAAGAAATGGATCTAGTTGAGAGAGAGTGCCAAATGTTAAAGTCATATAACTATGGAAAGACTACTAGAAAATGTTTAAAAGGTTTCCAATAAAGATGTGATGCACTCCTGATATCCTTATTGTAATTGACATATGTAGCATTCCATAAGTTCAGTGAATACTTGACTTACTAGTTAGATTTATTTTTGAAATAATTCATACAGAATATCTTTGGATAAGGTGCTATCCTATAAGGGGCATATCTATGCCATCAAAGTCACCAGGACTTGCACTTAGCCTCATCCACACAATCCTTTGTCTTGCCGTGTTCCTTCCCATGTAACCTTACAATAACATTCTTATCTTAATTTAATGGCATTAATAAAGCACCTTAATACCGGGATGCACAATAAGCTATGCCAATTCCACTATCTTCTTGTTCAATTTAGAGCTGCTATTAAGTTCTTTTCGATTTACTAGACAATAATAGCATAAGCAGGATCACTGAAAGATACACAATCACAAGGTACACAATATTTATCTTAGGAAACCCTCATGGGGGAGAAAACCCAACAAAATCTTCCTTAATATAGATTGCCAATACAATGCCAAGATAATAAACCAAACACAAGAGAATATCCAACACTGAGCAATGCACCTCTCTCTCCTTCTTCTCCCAACTGCAGCTATCTCCAAACTTGCACACTAGATGAGTGACTTGAGTGAGTGTGCTAATGAGGCGCCTTCCACTCTTATTTATACTTGCTAGCAGGCGCTAGGGTGGTGTCTCTTTATTGGGCATGGCCAACTTGTTCAACTAGTGTCTAAAGCCACTTTAATTAGCCGTGGGAGCCAACTTCTCAATTAGCATGATATAATTAGGGTTTAGCCAATCCACAAAAGGGGATTTGGTCATACATAAGTCTCGACATGATCAATTTACAAAAGGGGATTGATCTATATGATAATAACTCAATAATAATTAGAATACTCTTTGCAGTTACAATATTTCAACACTCCCCCTTAACAAGAAGGGTATTCTACAACATCATCAGGAGAGAGAGAGGGCAACAACATTATCATCATCTTGAGCACTGACTGACATATCTATAAATCATCAGAAGTTTTTCTGATCATCGACAACATCATTATTCACAACATGGAGCTGGAGCATCATCATCATCTGCATCAACATCAATTAGTACAATACTAATATAACATCATCAATCAGTACAAGACTGATACAACATCATCAATCAATACAAGACTGATACAACATCATCATCAACAACACGACACTGATGCAACATCATCAACAACAGCATCATCAACACGAGGCTGAGATAACAACATCGTCAACATCATCAACACGAGGCTGAGATCACATCTTCATCATCATATAACAACAGAATGAGGCAGGTGCCACAACATTTTCTGGTACTTTGACAGTACCTAGGGATCTACCCAGGAATCATAAGATTCCTTAGGATATAAAATCATAATGGAGCTACCATGTGGTACTTTGACAGACTGTCCTTACCGGACCTTCAGGATCTGCCCAGGAATCATAAGATTCCCTAGGATTATAAAAATCCAAAAGGTGCTACCACTACTGACCACATTTGACATATACATGCACAGGTACTCTGGCAGACTGTCCTTACTGAAGATTTTTCTAGGTCCTAACAGGCTGCCATCTAGGTCTCTCTTTGACCTCAAGATGGCTCTAAGTTTCTACTGTCACACACTTGTTTGCTGCTGTTTTAAATCAACAAACAGATCAGGAACTTCACTGCTGTTTTGTTACTATTACATAGGATTTTAGGTGCTCTAGCATGTAGTTTTAGTCACCAACAGGTTAGCACATGCATACCATAAAATATGTAACAAACCTCTACATGTTTACTGCTGAAATAATGCTATTCTAAACTCTAGCATTCATGAAAATGAACACATGTATTTTTGGTCAACATGACCCTAGATAAAACCCCCTTGGGGAAAACCAGTTTGGAATACAAGTCTATATATGTGGAGAATAGAAGGTGGAGTACAACAAGTACATGAAACACATGAACATGCTACAATAGTCGGTTGTCTCAAGCTGGAACACAAGTCCAAGAATGAAAGATGCACCCTAGCATGGTGCGCCCTTCTCACTTGTTGTCCAATCCACTGAAATGAAGTGCTCTTTCTCCCTAAAGCTCTGGTGAAGAAACCCTTGCACACAAACTAGCTATTGTGTGCTACCTCTCCACTGAATTTGTCCTCAAAGCAATCTAACCAATGCAAGACCTCCTTGTTATAGATGCGCCCTCCTCCAAGCAAGAACAACAACCAGAAATAAATGAGGGTCCAAGCCTCCATGAGACCTCCATGAAAGGAAGCGCCCAAGCTTCCCTCAACCATAGCCTCCATCCTCACCTCAATGCTCTTTCTCAAACTCTCTAAGTGAATATAAGTGTGAATGAGCCTCTCTTTGCCCTATGCGCCCCTCTTGAACCTCCATAAGGAAACCGAAAAGATGGATGGATGAGATCATCCCATCCCATCTCTAATCAAAGGTCCCATCTCTAATCAAAGGTTGAGATCATCCCATAATAATCTCACTCACAAACCCACTTTGGGTTAAGTTCCCTAAGTTCACTTTATGTCTCCTAATTCTAATTCACCCACAAGGTGAATTAATAGTCATTTTAGGCTAAAATGACCAAATTTCACTTTTGACTGAATCTCCTAAGTCAAAGTGAAATTAGACATAAAGTACAAGGTACATAGTACATAGTACTTCCCACTTGTGTTTAGAGGCTAACAAACACAAGGGGACGACTTCCCAAGGTACACAAATCTCAACACTTACTGGACCTTCGGGATCTGCCCAGGGATGATCATTCCCCTAGGATATAAAATCCTAACGGAGCTACCCGTTGTTGGTTAGGATACCATAGTGTCATCAACATCACTCCCCCTTTCAAGGGAGGTCCTTTCAGACAACACCAAGCTTGTATCGAAAGTGCTCAAACTTCACACGAGACAAAGCCTTGGTCAACACTTCTGCAACCTGCTCATATGTGCCAACATATTGTAGCTTTATAGCTTCCCTCTGCACCATATCACGAATGTAGTGATATCAAATTTCTATGTGCTTCGACTTATCATGGAACACATGGTTCTCCGTCATCTTTATGCAACTCTGGTTATGACATAGAATCACGATTGCTTCCATCTTCGGATCAAATAGACTCGTCAACAACTTTCGAAGCCATATGGCTTCACAACTGGCGTAACATTCTGCAATGTATTACACTTCTGTCGTGTTGAGAGTAATACTAGATTGCTTCCTACTCTGCCATGAAGTCATGGCTGACCCCAGACTGAAACAACATCCTGAAGTGCTCTTTCTATCAGAAACACTTCCAGCCCAATCTGAATCAGTATAATCAATCAGTCTAAAGTCATGATCTCCAATATAACAGAGACGAAAGTCCAACGTACCCTTTGTTGAGATTTGGGTACCTTGGAAAGTGGTCCCCATGTTCTTATGAGTCTCTAACCACAAAGGGGGGAGACTATTACCCTTATACTTTACTTTATGATTCTAATTTCACTTTGACTTAGAAGTTTTAAGTCAAAAGTGAAATATGTCACTTAAGTCATAAAGTGACAATTAATTCACAATGTGGGTGAATTAATAGACATAAAGCAACTAAGGAAAGTGGATTTCCTTAGTGAGATTTTAGGATGAGTTCTCACCCATTGATTAGACTTGGCTAGATCTAATCTAGGCCATTGATCTTTTAGGGTTGGCTCTGTTATCCCCGATTTCATGGGATAACTAGGAGATCATATCTCGAGCCCCACAGGTCCTAGACATGGAGTACTGAGAGCAGGATTGACCTGAGCATGGCCCTGGAGGGCCCATCTTTCTTCTTCTTCATTAGACCTATCCTGTCAGTAGCAGCAACATCGATCACCTTAGGCTTGGACTTGCATCAGAGAAGACTCTTGCTCCATGAGGTAATTGGTCCAGGTATCATGGTATGTGTCATGTTTGATCATTATAACTTTCAGATATATGCATTAGATTCCTTTCATTTTTGACAACTGCTTGGATCTTACACTAGCCCACTTGACCATGGTTGGGGGGATTGACAGGGTACCCTAGCAAGCTTGTACCCATAGGTTTTGGTTAGCTACTAGGGGGGATTTTGAAGAGCCATCATCCGCTCCCATCATTATATCACTTTTATATCTTATCTCCCATTCATCTATCCCATTCCCCTAGTCCGGACATTAGGATGACCTATTTATGGTGTTACACCTTATCCTGTGGGAAGAAGGGGCTAAAGGCCCAGGGGGTAAAAGCAACTAGTAAGAGATAAAAGCCATACAAATAAAACCTAGAGATGCCTTGCCTAGGGATCCCTGAGAGGGCAATAAAAAGCCTCTCAATAAGAAACAAGAGGGACCCTAAGAAAAATAACAAAACAAGACCTAGCCAAGAGGATGGGTGGTCTCATCACGAGCCAGCCCATTATGTTCATAGGTACCTAGCAGCATGACATTACCATTATCTGGTTACCACGCCAGGGGCAGTGACCTTTGGTTGCATGGCCAAGGGAAAGGGGGTCTCATCACGAGCCAACGTTATCATCTCTGTGAAAGTACTTGTGGGTAATGTTGTCAGCTCTGGTCACCACGTCAAGGCAGTGTCCTCTAGTTAGACCTTGAAATAAAAAAGAAAGAAAAAGCAATAAGGAAAAGAAAAAATAAAAAGGCAATAAAGGGCTTGGAAAGAATTGCATCGATGACAAGTAGAGCTCGCCTCCTACAAAGGCACCCACGGATAATATCACCCCTGTCTTCCACTATGTCTGGACATCCTTTGACCACACCACCTCATGTTACATGGCTTGGATGATATCCTTTGGGAACTTTCCTTTTCTTATGGATGCTGGCCCAATAGGGCATTTTGTCTTTTTCTTCAGCTTTGTATAGTAGGTCATTGTAATGTCTTTGAACTATTAGATGATATGCTAGGGGTTTCATGCATGCATTTGATAAAATTAATGATGAAATATGATTGACATTGCTATGATCCCGAGGACTAATGAGCCCATGGAGGGCAAAGTTTTTGATGTGCAAGACCATACCCGACGGACAGGTACCAAGTGGACCGGTACACATGGGGAGATGATTAGTTGGGACCTCCATGGGGCTGAAGAGCCCATCAGATGGTTGCTGGGACCTCATCAGGGGCAGAGACAGGACAATGATTGGTCGAGCTTTTGCATGAGAGAAGAAGGACATTTTCATCAAGGACGCCTTCGCTGAGCCTAGCGGGGTTGATCCACTGCAGGTCGAACGTGTCCCTCTGTTGACCCAGGACGTTCTCCAGAGATCCTTGACGTCACCTCCAGCGCGTGGCAGCATTGCAGGGCAGTTTGGCACGTGTGGCAGAGTTTGGAGGCCTAGAGAGGGCCAACGTTTGTCATCCAGTGTTGTGATTTTCCCTAAAATGGGCCAACGTCTCCCTCAAATGGGCTAGACGTCTTGCTCATTGCTCATTTAGGGTTTTCTTTTAGCAGTTTAATGTAAAACAATATGATTTTTAGTTATTAGCCTTGTCGGTCGTTTTAAATGACCTAATTTTAATTAAAGGTCATTGGATGATATAAATTGAGGATGTTTTCCCTCATTTTAACATAACACAATTCACTCACACTTGTGAGGTCTGATTTTTGCAGTCTTCTTGGGTATATTTGCCGCATAAGTGAGGCACACTTGCTATTGAAAGGATATTTTTGGCATTTTATGGCATTTCTCTCAAGGAAGGTTTACAACTAGGGTTTGCTTATGCTTTTCTTCATGACATGTAAGTGAGTTTTCTTGCAAAACTTCTTAATTGAATGGTTGTAGGTGTAATTTCTTGCATTTGCTTATAATATTGCTGATTTAAAACCCTAGGTAACAAGCACACAAGTAGGTCATTGTTACATGTCCCCTTAGAGAGAGATTTTTTCAGCCATTGAAGAAAAGAGATTAAGCCTAGCCTTTGCTACACTTATCTTGCTTCTTCCCTTGAGCTAGCGTTGAAGTCGATAGGTTGAAAGAGGGTGTCGTCCTAGGCCTAGGTCATCTATGCCTAGGGTTTTCATTTTCTAGGGTTTGAAAGCCTTGTCTTTACAATGCTTTCTCCCTTAGACTTATTCTTTAGGCTAGCTGTTTTGCTAAGTTGATTTAGAGAAGGAGGAAAAAGCACGAGGCCTTGCTTAAGCAACACCAGAGTGAGCCTCTTTCCCCTAGGGTTTTGATTCTAGGGCCTTGCTTTTGCAGCACCATAGAACCCTACCTTCTAGTCTTTAGGTCATCATCCTTTCAAAATCTTGTGCCCCTTTCTTATCTGACTCCATATACCCTAAGGCACTGATATTTGACCTCCAATGTTGAAGTTATAGTGTACAAAAACTACTTTCAAAACTTAAAACTTGAAACCCTAACTAACAAACTAACCTAATTAGGGCTGATGTCATAGTTGGATATTTCATCTTGATGCAGCAGAAGTTGGATATAAGCAATTAAATGATGATTTTAAGCATTTATTTAACAAATTGTTGATTGGATACACTTTTGCCTTAGTCATTTCTATAGATATGGATGAATTGATGGTCTTTCATAGCTAATTGACAAAACGTTGACTTCATTTTATATCTATTGCATTGCTTATTGAATAATATCAGATAGTCGTTGAAGTACTAACCCTTTGAGTTATAGCCTGCATACATATATATATTGTGTTGCTGTTGTCTTCTTCCGGGCAGGTGTTTTCAATAGGGCATACACTTCATTTATTGGCTGATTAGCCGGACTGTTTGACATTGGTGGTAACCTGTGAGGAGGGAATTCTAAAACTTGACTTTATACCTTCCACCTCTTCAAACCCTAGGTTGTCGGGGACGTCTCCCCTGGGCTAACCTCCCTAAATAGAAAGAACCTCCCCATCGAGGTGACATTGGGTGGGGAAGGTTCCTGTTACGCCAGTTGGATCTCTATCCTTTAGCCTATGACCTAAACTACAAACTGTGCGATAACAGGGTCAGAGAGGCTAAAGAGAGGGTAAAGTGAGTTTTGGAGACTCATTATTCACTTGTGAGTTTTGGAGAAAAGAAGAGGGGCACATTTCTTGAGGAGAAGGAGGGTGCACTTCATGAGGGTTTGAGCAAAACTCTTGAGAGCTTGAGGAGAAGCTTGTGTTTGGTTTGAGCTTGCATGGAGAGTATTTCCATGGAGCCATAGCTTCCATTTCTGTGAGGGAGCATTTTACATGGAGGAGCGACGCATCTAGGAGAGGAGGCACATTTATTATCCTTCATTTTCTCATTAGAGGAGGAGGACTTGTCACCTTGAGATGAGGTGTGTTGCATAGGGAGAGGAGAGCTTGCGCGCTTGTTTCTGTGGATAGAGACATTCATTTTATGGCTCAGTTTATTTATGGTGATCATTTCTACTAGGAGGAGGGCACACCTGTGGAGAGGACTGGCAGCTACCTGGTAGCAGATCTACTTGGAGGATTTGAGCTCTGACAGTTTCAGTGGAGAGGCAGCACAGGAGAGGACATTCCCCTGGAGGGATTTCTTCATTGGATTACAGATGAGCTAGAGCGCTTCAGTTCAGTGCAGAGGGCAAGAAAGGGAGAGGGCGCACCTGAGTTTGGGCACTTCTTTCTCTGGTTCTTGTGGCAAGGCTCGTGAGGAGCTTGCTATGTATACAGGTTCCATTGTATTTCATTACTTGTTGTATCTCTTGCTTTGATCATCATTATATA
>ML789854.1:685704-703969 GCA_009831015.1 Picea engelmannii | reverse complement strand
CATGAATTTAATTTAAATTCATATTTTGTAACTTTGTGACAGCTGGATGTTAATCCTGCAGCAACAGTTTTGTCATGAATTTAATTTAAATTCATATTTTGTAACTTTGTGACAGCTGGATGTTAATCCTGCAGCAACAATTTTGTCATGAATTTAATTTAAATTCATATTTTATAACTTTGTGACAGCTGGATGTTAATCCTGCATTTTGTATATATTATCTGTAATGCTTACAAAGTTGAAAACATCAATGTCCCATTTTTATTCTACGGTGACATGGTTCTGATCCATTTATTTATTTCGATGAAACAAGTCAATTAATATTGTGCAAAAATGCATTTCATAAGCTATGTGATCTTTGTTACTGTCTGCTCAAAATGTGAGGATTGGTTTTAACATTTTACTTTTGCATTACAAACATTTCTACTAGTATAATTTTGTTGGTTTGTTTCCAATGTTAAGAGTGTGGTGAATCATTGACAAACTATATATAGCATGATTTTTTGGGAGTTATGACACCATGTTGTGTCTATATGTTTGTAGAAGTGGATCATTTAGGAACATGTTCACTGTGATCTAGCTTGATTCTATTAAAAGAATAAGGACAGCAATGAAGGTGATTGATGTTAAATTACCGAATTTAGGGCATATATCATGTAGAGAAGAGCTAGGAAGACCTCAAACAGCTTTAAACACTTGTAACAACTTGGCAATGGTACACCAAAGTAGACTTTGAGTAATGATAGACAGGATTCACCTTGAGCCAAGGGAGCCTAGCTTCGAGCTTGTTATCGTGCAATCTGTACTCGCCCAAGCCCAAGGCAAGTGAAGAAGATTGGCGTAACAACATGATTTCCTATCACTGTCACCTCAATAGGAGATCCCCACGTATTAGGAGTAGAAGGAGATCTACTGCAAGGAAGGCGTCCCCGGTGGCCTGAAGGGTTGGGTAGGCTAACGTTATGTCAAGAATTGCCCCCCTTCTCATTGCTCACCAAAGTCAACTTCTGAGAAATTGAGGCAAATAAGTGTAATATGTGTACCTCCCTGGAACAAGAACAACAGAGCATATATATGGCTGAAGCAAAATTACAGTCAGATGATGGTTTATAAAAGCCACAAGAATTAGTTCTCAGAATTGCTAGAAAAGAGAGTGAAAATTGAGCGTATATCAAGTAGATTCCTTAGCAATGTCACAAGCAAGTTTTGAGTAAGTTAGCTATGAGTTAGCTTAGTGTATGCAGAAAATTTTCTGCAGTTAGATGGTTGTTGCAAACATTTATAACAGCAGCAAGAAAGTTAGAGATGTAGGGTAAGTTAGTGTTAGACTTAGTTAACATAGGCTTGAGAGAATAAGGTTTGAGTGTTTGATCAATCTTCCAACAAGAGAGAAGTGAGAACTAGTGCCTTTTAGGGTTTATGGAGTCAATTATATCAGCACAATAACATGGAGAAATAACAATGATTATACTTGTCTAAGATGAAAAGGTGGAAGCTTGAGGAGTAGCACCTCAAGTCCTCGAGTACCAAGCCCTTAAGAGAAGGTTCAACTAGGGTGTAGGAACTTCTAGGCCCTAGCGATTTCTCCTATCCTTAGATTCTTGAAATACATTTAATGCAATAAGAACTAGACAAAGCTTACAACGTGCTAGCACTTTAGGGCTCTAGAAGTTTGTCTAGACAAAATCTTCTTAGACAAGACTAGCAAAACAAAAGGCAAGAAATAAGCACATTATGTTTCTTACCCCTAGGGTTTTCAAGCAAGTAATTTCATAATCTTAAATATGAACACGTAAACATACCATAAACATTTATCATGAAATGAAAATTGCAGATTTAGTTACTTCACCAAAAATAATCAAGCATACAAACCCTAGATTTGCCAAAAGTTTACCAAGAAATTATCCAAAATGCATCCAAACAAGTCTCCAAGCAAGTGTGCCTCAAAATTTCAGCCAAGTACCCCAAAAAGGGCGCCAATTTCAGTCCCCCTCTTGTGAGAGGTGAGTTATGATGAAAAAATGAAATTAGCCAACCATATTTATATGGGAAATCTTGGCTAATTTACCCAAAAGTTGTGTCTTTTCACAAAACAAAGCCTACATGTCAATTTGGCTCTTAAAATTCAAAATTAAATTGATTTTAAAAAATTAAACCCTAAAGAGGGTGATGTCATCCTTCCTAGGGTGACATTAGGCCTCTTCCATGAGACATTGAGGTTATCTAGCAAAACGATGGGCCTCCAAAGGCCCTCCTCCATGCCACACGTGCCAAAATTGCAGCCCAACATCTCTCAATGTTAGACCCTAGCCCTGGGTGTCATGGGGCTACTAGGGTGACATCCAAGGTCTAAAAAAGCCAACGTCCAGGTGGGGAAGGGTGGCCCCTCATTGTCCAGGCTTGCTAGGGTGCTTCCAAAGGAAACATCCTCTTCCTTCACTATGCAAATTGGTCATCATTATCTTGCCCCAAGCCTAGGGTCTTTGCATCCATCCTTGGGCTTCAAGCCCTCATGAAGGCTCGAACTGATCATCTCCTCATGCATACTTGTCCATTGAGACAGGTTCTGCAAAGAAAAACATGGACGCCCTCCATTAGTTCATGAGTCACAAGTATCATAATAAGTAAGCCACATCTAATAATTAAACCACTTGAACATGTGCATCAAAGCCCCCTAAACCCAAACAAATGCTCACGGACCTTATACAACTTGCCAAATTTAGGTTTGGGAAGGGTCTCAAGGTGCCCTATTGGGTTAATGAACCCTAGGTCTAGGGTGTTTCCTAAGTGGGACCTTTCTTAGCCATGTGTGAATGTGAGATGGTGTGGGGTAAACTCTCGGGCATGGGTTTCATGACATACAAGGGTTTGTATTGTCTTACCTATGGGTGCCTTTGCATAGGGTGATTTGCCCTTTGTTGGCAATGCAATTTTTCCAAGCCCATTTGTTTGTCGTTCTTCTTCTTATCTTTTTCTTCCATGTTTCAAGGAATTAGTTGGAGGCCATTGTCATGGCTTGGTGTCCAGATACGACAGTGTCATTCACAAATACCTCACGGAAATGAGAAGGCTTTCTCGTGATGAGACTGCTTTTCCCTTAGTCATGCAACTGAGAGCCACTACCCTGGCTTGGTGACTAGATGATGGTAATGCCATACCACTAAATACCTATGATCATGATAGGTCGACTCGTGATGAGACCTCCTATCCCTCAATTAACACCTTGAGTATTCATTATCATTCATTTTGTAGGTCCCCCATTTCTTACAGAGAAGCATTTCATTGCTTTCTCGGGGATCCTTGGGCGAAACATCTCAAAGGTTTTATGATTGGCTTTTATCTTTTGCCAACTACTTTCACCCTCTGGGCCTTTAGCCCCTTCTTCCCATGAGGTAAGGTGCAATCCCTTCTTGGGTCAATTCACTCGAAGGTCCCAAGGGGATGGGGAGATGGAGGGAAAATAGTATGGAAAGTGACAAGTATGGTAGGGAATGGACGATGAATCTTCAAGGAACCACCCAGTAGCAACCTATTCCTAAGGGCAATCAACTTACTAGGACACAATGACACCCCCCATGTTTAAATAAGGAAAAGAGCATAATTTCCAAGCAAATGATTCAAAATCAAGAAATATCCATTGCAACATATTCAAGTGCTTCAAATATCAGAGTGATACGTACCATGATACCTGGGCTCATTACCTCATGGAGCAAGACCCATTGCCCTCAGGGGCTATGCTTTGTCCATCTAGCTCTCGACACTCCATGTTTGCAACTTGTAAGCCTCAATACATAATCTTCATAGTTACCCCTAGGCTAGTGGGTAACAGAGCTAAACTTCATTGTCTAAAAATAGTTGATAGGCATTGTTATCGCACAAACTGTAGGTTGGGCAAAGCCCAACCCAATCCACGGGATGGCGATAACAATTTGAGAGTTTACCCACTGTCACCTCAGATAAACCCTCCCTCGCTTCTGTGAAGTAAAAATCTGACACAAGGGGGAGTCTCGGCTGGCCCTAGGGGGGAAATGAGATGGAAAGTGATACTTATGAAGAGATGCTTCTATAGGCCAAGTTGCTAAGTGGAGAGTGGCTTGACAACGGGCTTCAGAGGTTGGTTTATGGTTTCCAAGTGTTTGAGTACTTGCGGAAGATGGTTGTACTTGCTCGAGACACAAGAAAATACAAGATACAAACTAGACATTCCAATGGACAAGTAAGTCAAGCTTGTTGTCCCTATTTGCAACAGTCAATAGAAATATATATCAACAAGTAAAATAGCTAGTCACTGCATATTTAACCCTGAAAATTGTCAAATAATTATTGGACAATGAATTATTAAAACAATAAATAACTTTCCAATACTTAAGCATGAACTTTGACGATAAATTAGGGATGCCAAATGAATTTATCAACAAAGTTTTAGGGCAGCCTTATGACTGTAGCAAACAATTGCTACAGAAGCAAGTTCCAACCATAAAAATCAACGAGTAAACTGTAAAAAAGATAGCCCATAACCAATAGAACAACAATCTAGGTTTAGAAGTCAATTTCCACGGTTGAAAAGTGAGTAAATGATGAAAGAAAGTGAAGTTTGTTGCAGCCCTAATGGTTATAGCATTAAATTTATTGCAAAAATGAAATCGTTGGCTAAAAGAGGGTGCCCTTAGGGCACAAGAAAACTTATAACATGTAGAAAAGATTCAAACTTAAACACTTTCGATATCTCGTAATTCTACGTATCCCAATGCAATGATTTTATTTTTCCAATGCAAGAGATTAATGCATTTAACTATTGGGTTATGGAGTCTTTAAAAATTAAAGAGCTAGTTGTGATACTTCCTTGGGGGTGTAAGCCCTTTTACTCCCCAAGGCAAGCAAGACTAGCTAAGGAAAACCCTAGAAGGGTGTAAACGCTTTTACTCCTAGTATTATTTTATGCAACAAATGATTTTGAAGACAAATATGATGGGCTTAGTGGGGTTGTATGCCCTTATACTCCCCAAAAGCTTAGCAAATTAACATTGTGACCAAGAAAATAAGCAATAACATGAAAGATTCATTACCTAGTCCAAGCATTAACAAGATAAACTCCTTTTAACCAAGAAAATCCACCATAAAAGCAAGAAATAGCCTCCAAGAAAGATAGCTCCTTACTTCATCCAATAGACAAAGCAAACCATAGCAAGAGAAATAGACAAAATTGCCCAAGTAGGGTGCAAATTTCAGCCAATAATCCTCTCCAAGATGGGAGAGTTATGATGTAAAAATGAAATTAAATGATCTCTATTTATACAAATCCCACTACAAGTGTTTGTCCACTTAATTTTTAGGGTAAACCACAAAGTAAGGGGACAACAACTCTTACTTTTCCCCTTTACAATATAAATTCAAATTTAACTCTAAAATGCACATAAGAAACCCTAAAGAAGCATGACGTCGCCCCTTTAGGGCAACATTTTGGAACCTTTAGCAAATTGTTGAGCTTGGAGATGAAACATTGGGCCTGCAGAGGCCTCCCTCTCAAGCGCTAGGGTCCTCAAGGTGCCCCTCTCCATCCACAGATGCCAAGTGTCAAGCAACAACACCACCACAAGCCCTAACCTAGGGTGACGTCAACCTCCTCAAAAGTGATGTTTTAGCCTCAAGAGAAAATCGTTGGGCTAGCTAAGGGTTGGGTTATGTCCTCCATGGTATCTCCTCAGGCCTCCAAAGGCTAGCATTGTCGTTCGATGTGCGGGCCATGGTATCCAACCTGTGGACTTCAAGCCCCCAAGGAAGCCCAAGCTAAGCTTGTTTTTCCAAATATGTCCACCAACTAGGTCCTGCAAAGACAATGAATGCACCCTCCAAGGATCTCAAGTCAAATGCATCATGATAAGTAAATCAAATCAATAAAAGAGCCATCTAAGCATGTACATACAAACTACCTCATCAGAATAAACAAGTGCTCAAGGACCCTATGCAATTTGCCAAGTTTAGGCATGGGAGGGTTGACAAAACGACCTATTGAGTGAATCGTACCTCAAGTTTAGGAGTGTTTCCCAAGTGGACCCCTCTCTAAGACGTGGACAAAGTGACATGGATGGGGGCAAGAATCTTGGGCATGGGGTTCATGACATACAAGGTAATGAAGTATCTCATTTATGGGTGCCTTTGTAGAGGGTGTGTTGCACCTTCGTTTTCAATGCAACCTTTTTCCAATCCCATTTATTGCCTTTTGTTCTCTTTTGATGTTTCCAAGTTGAAGCCAAGGTGGGGCTTCTACCTAATCATGAAAAACAATGCCCACCTTGACTCTACCTTGGTCACATGATGCTTCCCCAAGTTGAAGTCACGTGTGGGGCTTCTACCTAAGCATGAAAAACAATGCTCACACATGCTCCACCTTGGTTGACATTTTACATTAGTTATTTTTTACGGGTCCCATCCGTTTCTTATGAGAGACATTTCATTGTCCTCAGGATCCCTGGGCAAGCATCTAGAAGGTTTATGATTGAATTTTATCTTTTGCCAACTACAAGCCTCTGGGCCTTCAACTCCTTCCCATGAAATGATGAACAATCAATTCTTGGGTCAGTACACCCGAAAACCCCAAAAGGTAAGGAGATGAGGGGATAAAGTGTGGAAAGTGGCAAGCATGGTCAAGAATGACACGATGACTCATCAAGAGGACCTCCTAGTAGCAAACCTATCCCCAAGGGTGACCCACTTATTGGGGCGCAATGTCAACCACCAAAGTGAAACAAGGCAAAGAGCATAATGTCCAAGCAGACGTTACATAATAAAAAACAATTTAAAATGCACAAACTCAAATGCCTCAAATATTGAAATGACACTCACCATAATACTTGGCTTGTACCTCATGGAGCAAGACCCAATGTCTTTTGGAAGCCAACTGATGTGGTGGATACCCTCATGATGAACCTAGAACTGTGGTGGTGAGGTGGGTATTTGTCTATGAGAGCAGACACCGCTGGTCAAGCAGTCTCTCGGTACTCCATGTCTGCAACCTGAGGGCCTCGAGACATCATCTCCTTAGTTATCCCTAGGAGTTGGGGATAACAGGCATATGAAGGATTCTTGGCATCCCTAGTTATCGAGAAAGTCATGAACCACTGTTGCCCTTAAAACTACCATGGCTTGTACTATTGACTAGTTAGTGATTGAGCGAGAGTTTGTTGCCCACTACTTTGGGTGTTTAAAGCAAAGACTTACACAGGAAAGGGATATATCCACGCAATGTTGTCTTGATGTAGTACTGATGAAAATGAAAAAAGAACAAAAGACGACATGCAATTAGGCTAGACCCTTGTATGTTCTAATCATTGCCCCGAGAGAAATCTTGGAGTATAAAGCACTTGAGCTATATGACTCCTTGTGGAAATTTGTTGGGATAGATCTTTTGCAAGTCTACATAGAAGCTCTGCAAGGACAATATAAAAAGGTGCTTTAATCTCGTGTTAGAAGGATGACATAACAACCTCTAGCAAGTGAAGTCTAAGTACCAGACTTTGTTGTTTAGGCTCAAGACTCTCAGAAGCCAATCTTGGAACATAAAAGAACAATGTTTTCCATTTGTTCCCTAGTAGTTCCAAACCCATGTTGCCGCTAGTATGTGTGCATTGAGGCCTTGAAACACATCTTTTGGGTTTTTTCCTCAAGCCAAGTCTACATAGCCCTGGGTGGATTCCCTTTGCTTGTTAGACCTCCCACCTTCCATCACATGGAAAGCTATTTTCCTGGGATAGATACCATAGACTACCTAATTCAATGCAACATGATTACTTGCGTGAATTTAAGTGTTATACTTTATTTGAAAGAAGCACAATGATGCCATTTTTAGTAAGCATGAGCCTTGTAGTTTCTCCTAGAATGATGGTACATTGAGATGTGCCATTCTTTGCTTGTAGAGCATAGTGCAACCTTGCAAAGTAGGAATGGAGATGGACCACTTGTAAACGTTGGAGTTTTGGGGTGAGGCCCCTTACACAATAAGTTAGGAGTGGCATGACCCCACTTGACCCACCCTAACATAGTCTCATGGCCACCATGAAGATGGTAGATAGGTTAGAGTGTGACAAGAATGTGCTTGCACCATGCCTCCTACCCCTACTATCCACACACACAAAAAATGGTGTCTGACTTTTGGCCATGCTTCTCAGAGGCCTCGTGGACTTTATTACCTGTTATGTTATTGTTTAGTGACTTTATGCTCTCATGTGCTTGGCTTAAGCCATGTCACTTTAGAATTTCATAGGTTTTCATTTATGCTTGTGGTGACTACATGTGCAGCATGCTCTTTTTTATATTGAAGCCATGCACATAATGTTTTTATTAATAGTGAAAGGAAACTTTTTTTTTTTGTAAGTAAGATATTTTATATATAAAGGGCCTTCAAAAAACCAGACCAGAGGTACAAAAACTTGAAAACAACCGCACTGTAATTGTTGAACTGCCCCGACAGAGGGGAAACCAGTTCAACCAGCCGGGTAAGTCTAGCATTTGATAGTCTAACAGTCTTATAAAACAAAACTAAGTTGACTAAGCTACAACTAAGAAAATAAACTATTAAAAATTAAAGAACCCCTGTGGGGTCATACACTTGGCGAGTAACTTGGCCAAGTGGCTAGAACGGCCACGTACCAAGGATCCTCGTCAATGGGTGTCCCTTTGCCTTCCAAATGCATGTCAGCGCCCACGTTGCTCTCGTCCCTGTTGGCATCTGACAGGGCATCTCCAGACAGACTGTACACATGCTGGCCTGTAGCTGTCGTAGCCTCCGTGTCCTCATGCTTGAGCTTCTCGACAACGACCTCTGCTAAACGTTGCAGCTGAGCATTCCTGTTGTCTCTCTTTGCATGGGGTTCCTCTGCTGAAGCCGCACCTTCTGGAGTGGAGGGGAAAGCATCCTGGAAGGTGGATAGAATCTGAAGGAGGGTCGGGATCTTTCTGTCCATAATCTGCATTCGGAATTGGAGGTCCTCCATTCCCTGACGAAGTTCGAAGACCAGACCATAGAGAATGGTTAAAATTTCTTTCAGCTGCGAATCATGGATGGAGTCGGTAGACGCGTATGCACTGTTTCAGGCACGTCGAAAAAGAGGTGGCGCCCCCATGGGAGGCTGTGAGGAGCAAGCTACCAGTGCAAGAGAAGGTTCGCTGGTTCTGGAGTTCGGTGGAACGACCGGAAATCGCGAAAGAGAACCCGACGAGCTGTCAGTAATGACTAGGCATTCGAACCGGGAGGCAGGCAGGGTGGAGGAGGCTAGAGGTGCTAGCTTGGGTTGCAGAGGCGACGAGGAGAACGTGGAGGGAGAACCAGGGGGAGAAACAGAGGTTCGGGGCCGAGGAGGATGCCATGGAGAGCCTCTTCGCAGCCTTCGTCTTTGACGCGACATAATGTTCTCCGTTTGAAGGAAGATAATGGCTAAGTGCTCCAGGCAAATGCAGAGAGCCTGGAGAGGGCCAAGGGCTATGAACACCATGAAAGTCCAGGTTAATCCAGGCTAGGGAAGCGGAGGGATGTGGAGGTCGGTCCTCGAGCGAGGATGAGAAACACTTGCAGACGGAAAAGCCATAGAGAAGTTCGTAAAGAGGGTCGGGCACACCAGAGTTAATGGTGCTGCAACGACGTAAAGTCGAATTAATGCATGGTCGAGGTGGCGGTAATTGCCACGAGCTCATCACATGGCTCCCTGCCTTGTTGGCCTGACCGCTCTCCCGCTTCGCACCATTTGTCTCGCACTGACACCCCATCCGGGGGTTTGTCCACTTCCACAGCCTTGCGGATGCATTGCTGGAGAATAGGGTGATCAGGGTTGAGGGACGTTTTGCAAAGGAGATCCAGTCTGTCCCAATTGGTCCCCAGATTAGCCAGTTCATCCGCAACTTGATTCTCCTTTCTCTTGATATGAGCAGGTATAACGGCCTGATTGGGTTGCAGCAGATCCGTGATAGTCTTTAGCCCATGTGAGAGTCTCCAACTGGGTGATATTCTCTCTGGGTCCACTCCATTTAAAATTCTGTTGAAGAGATTGATGATGATTTGAGAATCTCCTTCTACAATCAGCTTGGTGAAGTTGTGCTTGATGGCTAATTGCAGTCCCCTAATGAGCCCCCAAAGTTCCGTTGCGTTGTTCGTGGTATAACCAAGGGAGCCTATGTTGATGAGAATGATGTGTCCATGGTGGTTGCGGAAAACTACTCTGTAACCTGCTGCTCCTGGATTGCCTTTAGAGGCTCTGTCAAAGTTGAGCTTGATGAAGTCGACTGGGGGGGTGGACCAAGAGGAGGGGCTGCTAGGAGGGGGGGAAGAAGAAGAGGGGGAAAGTGGGTGAAGAATTGGGGAGGGCTTCCAGTACTGAAGGATCAAGAGTTCTGAGGGGTTGCTGATCAAATCTTTTTCAGACCAAAGCTGAATGTTGAGAGTTTCCGGAATATTGAGGCGACATTGGTTCCAACAGTGGTGCCACGGGAGGGAATTATTCCTGAAAAGCCTTCTATTTCTTTCCTTCCATACCTGCCAAAGAATGAAGCTGGGAAGTAATTGCCATATACGATTTAGGAGGGAAGATTGGAACACTTGGTCCCTCCAATCCGTAATTGTATCAATGATGTTGTCTCTTTTGCAATCCGAGGTACGCATAATAAGCGCACTTTGATCCCATATTTGAGCAGTATAAGGGCAGGAATTGAGGAGGTGATTCATGGTTTCGTTTGCTTCTCCACAGAGCATACAGATAGACGGCCCAACAAAACCTCTTTTTGAGAGGTTATCCCAGGTGAGAATGCTCAAATGGGTGACGAGCCAGAGGAAGAGGATGATTTTAGGCCAATGTTTAAGATTCCAGATTTTGCTCCATACTTTCCTTGTGGGTGGAGGGTCTGATTGAGTTTTGATGCGATAGGCCTCTCGTATGCTAAAGGTGCCCCGTTGCGAATATCCCCATTGGAGGATATCCTCTCCTGTGAGCTTGGGGATTTTCCTTTTGGACATTTCATCCTGCCAGGGTCTCAGATCCACGTGCGCTTCCAAGTTCAGGCGTTCCCTGTTTAGGTGCCAGCGTCGCCAGGCGTCTTCTAGGGGATTGTCTTTCCAGTAATCAGCTACTTTTGTCAGGCCCGCATGTGTAGCTTGGGTGCTGATATGCTCAGCCCAATCCTCGTGGTCCAAAATTGGCCATTGCTGCCAGGAATCTTTCCAGAAGAGGGTTGTTTTCCCATTTCGAATTTCCCAAAAAGCATGTTGGGTAACTAGATGTCTATTCTGCTTAGGCGCTGCCCAGATTAAGGATCCTGGGTTGTCCCCATTCCATCCTATTAAGTTCTTTTCCGCCACATCTGGTGCATATTTCTTCCTCCAGAGCCTTGCCCAGAGATCCTTGGGATTTTTTAGCCATTGCCACCAGATCTTGGCGCTAAGGACTTTATTCATGATAGAGGGGTCCCGTAATCCAAGGCCTCCTTGTGCTTTGGGTTGGCAGAGTTTGTCCCAGCTGATCAACGCTATTTTCTTCCCTGTGTTGAGGCCTTGCCAGAGGAAGTTCCTCTGTAAGTTTTTTATGGTTGTGAGGACAAACTTGGGAGCAACAAGCACCGAAAAGGTGTAGATGGGTAGGGCTTGAAGAACTGCTTGAAGGAGAATGAGACAGCTAGGAAAGTTTAGAACTCTGAAGGTCCAGGAAGATAGCCTCTTGGTAAAAGAGGAAAGGAGATGTTCCCATGAGGAGTTCTTGAGGGCATTATCAATCAGGGGGATGCCAAGGTATTTGGACGGAAGGGAGCTTCTGTTGAAACCCAAGATATCAGAGACATGGCGTTGAATTGGAGGGGGTGTATTGAAGAAGAATATTTGGGATTTATCTTTGTTACAATCCAATTCTGAGGCTTCAGAGAAGGTTTGGAGGACCGAGAGGAGGGAGTTGGCTTTGCGCGTTGTTGGGGTACCCATCAAAAGCGTGTCGTCCACAAACCGACTATGCGAGATAGGGGGGGGAGATACCATGCAAAGGTAGACTTGTCGGTGAGTTGTTTGCAACGGCTATGTGAATAGAGCGGCTAAGACCCTCGGCCATAATGATGAAGAGGAACGGGGAAAGATGGTCTCCTTGTCTAACTCCTCTGGAAGGGGAAAAGGGGCGAGAAGGAACTCCATTGATAAGGATGGAAAAACAAGTCGAGGAGGTCAGATTCAGAATCCAAGTCACCCAGAGCCTATCAAATCCAAAGGCAAGGAGCATTTCCCGCATATAGTCCCAACTTATCTTATCGAAGGCTTTAGAAAGGTCTAGCTTAAGGAGCATACCTGGCGTTCTGGTCTTCTGCAAAGAATGGATCACTTCATGAGCTAAGATGACACTGTCCAGGATTTGTCTGCCCTCAACATAGCCCGATTGCTCCGGAGAGATAATTGTTGGTAGGATGGGCTTGAGTCTTCGTGCGATCACTTTTGTTAGAAGTTTATAGATGACGTTGCAGAGGGCTATGGGTCTGAACTTCTTAGGATGGTGAGCCTGCCCCTCTTTGGGGATGAGGGTGAGGAAAGTCGCATTGAGAGCCTGAAGGACTTGTCCTGTGGATCGGGAATCTTCAATAATTTCCCACACCTCTACCCTAATCAATGGCCAACAATGGTGGAAGAAATCACTGGTGAAACCATCGGGGCCAGGTGCCTTGCATTTGGGGGTGTCCTGAAGCGCTTGATCCACCTCCTCAATTGTAATAGGCCAGAGCAGAGTTGAGTTTTGCTCCAGAGTGACAAGGGAGGGCACATGCTACGTGACCTTAGCTATGGCCTCAGATCTGTCCGAGAGTGGTTCTGTGAGGAGATCTTTGTAATAGTCTATTAGTGTCGTCTCCAGGTCTTCATGGGAATAAATGGGCTCACCATTGGTGGAGGTTAAGTGTGTAATTCTATTAGCATGACGTCGGTGAATGACGGTTTTTTGAAAGAATTTGGTGTTTCGGTCCCCCTCCTTGAGCCACTGGATGCGTGATTTTTGTTTCCATAGAATCTCTTCTTGTCCTTTTCTGTCCTCCAACTGTTGGTTTACTTTTGCTTCCTGGGTTTTAAGCTCGTCCGTTAGCCCTTGCAGCCGGATCTGATTTTGAATCGCACCCATTTGTTCTGACAGCTGCCTTTGGGAGTCGAAGATATTGCCAAAGATTTTCTTATTCCAGAGTTTGAGTATTTGTTTGAGGTTCTTTAGCTTTTGCTGAAATCTATACATCTTGGAGCCGCGGGAGACCTTTGCCTCCCTCCACCAATCCTAGATCTTTGCTTGGAAATGTGGGTGGTTGAGCCAAAACTGTTCAAACCTGAAGGGTTTTTTCCCTGGAGTGGCTGGCACATCCAACCATAGCTGAATGGGCCAGTGATCCGAGCCAGGGACATTCAGAATGCTAGCTTCCAGAGTTGTTCCTTCCAGCATAAGGGAGTCAGAGATGAGGAATCGATCTAGTTTGCAGGCGATTTGATGTGATCCGGTTATTCTATTTGTCCAGGTATGGATGCCATTGATGGCTTCCAGGTCGATGAGGTTGAGGTTGTCTATGAGGCTATTGAAGTCACCGGAGTCTTGATCCAGGCGTCTTGATCCCCCTTTTTTTTCCTCCAGACTGCGTATGAGATTGTAGTCTCCACCTACAATCCATCTGTTGTGCCTAGTTAGGTTGGAGAGGTATTCCAATTTCCTAAGAAAGGCTTGCTTATCCCTTGGGTTGGTCGGGCCATAGACATTGGTCAGGTGTCCAGGCTTGTTAGAACCAATAAGCCTATAATCTGCAGTGATGGACCACTTGGTAGTGATAAAGTTCTCCATCAACAATGAGTTGGTGTTCCAGAGGATAGCTAGTCCTCCAGTTGTACCTATGGCTGCGGTTTAAATTGCTTCCCCTTGCTTCCAATAGTGGGGGAGTAGCCTATCAATATCTTTGGTTGTGCACTTTGTTTCCTGTAATAATAATATGTCTGGTTTTTTCGCAAAGATCAGATCTCGTAGCATTTTTTGCTTGCTACGTCCATTGAGGCCTCTTATATTCCAGGAGATAATCTTCATGATGACGGGGGGGGTGGAGAGAGGAGGAAAGCTGTCCGAGATAAGGTGGATTTGCCCTGAGTTTACCATGAAGTGGCCTATTTCTTGTATAAGCTTGTTGGTAGACTTCCTTCCTCTTTTCTTTTCATCTTTTTGAGTTTTTCTTTGATTCTTTGACTGATTGCCCTGTATTCCCAGACCCTTGCTGGATCGAGCTGTGGATCCAATGGAGGAGTTAAGGAAGACCTTGTGCACCTTCCGTAATTGATCCCTAGGTATGGTGTACAGTTTTTGATGCCTATAGGCATGTTCGAGGTGTTCCAGATCCACCCCAGCTAGTTCTTGCTCTTCTAGCTCCATTTCAGCGTCACCATCCTCTATCTCCAGAACATCTTGCTGGCCTACAACAGGGTCTAGGGATGGGTGATCTGATTCCTTCACCTGTAATGGTCGTTCTTCCCCTGGGCTCATAGATTGGAGAAGATTATCCGCGTGAAGTTCATTGGGGTTTATGAAGGTTGATGGATTCTCTGGTTGATCTTGTAGTATTGCATATTTATTACTAGTGGAAGGATCCTTACTTACTTGGGTTGGTTGCTTTCGTCCTCTTTGTCTTCTTTTTCCTGCTGGTTGAGCGAAGTCGTCCTTGTCTTTGCCGCCTTCTGGGTTCCCTTCTTTGTGAGCAACATTGAGGGGGCACTCTTTGAAGAGATGTCTGTGCTTATGACATTTCCTACATCTGAATGGAATGTGTTCGTAGTCGATGGTTTGGGTCCAATCCTCATCATGGTATTCGAGAATTATGGATCCCGGTAGCGGCTTGGCTATGTTCAGGTAGACGCAGATGCGCACATAAGAGGTGTATCACCTCTGCTTAGTGGCCTCTGAAGACTTAACATATATTCCGATGGTATTACCTATACCAGCCAAGACCTCTTCCAGCCAGAATTCCTGGGGGAGAGAGTATAGTCTAATCCATACTGGTGCGTGGGCGAAATCTTCCTTTTTAGGGCTGAACTTCTCGGTCCAGAATCTTAAGAAGAGTCCGACTGAGTTATAGAAATAAGGCCCTCCATCAAAAATGTGATTGCGGTCCTCGAGGTTGTGCAATATGATTGTGAAGAAACCCTTGGAACCCAGTTGCAGTTCATAATCTCCTTTTGGCTTCCACCAATATTGTATCCATTTGATTAGATCCCGCTCTGAAGGCCAAAGCCCTAGGAATTTTCCTACTAGGGCATAGTCTCTCATATATTGCTTTTGTTCTTCTATGCGAGGTGAGCTAATGATGTATTTCGGGGCCTGTGGCGCTTGTGGGATGCATTTGCCTGGCATCCATGGACTTGACGCTGTAGCAGGTGTAGCCGTGTTCTCTGGATCAATATCCATCTCCCGATCCTTGAAGGTTCCTTCCATCAAAAGCTTTGAGCGTAGATCTGGCGGGGGCTCAAAGGTCGGTCGTTTTAATCCTTCTCTAGAGCTTCCATTCGCGGTGGCCTGGCTGTAAGAGGTGTCGTTCGACCCTCCTTCCTTCAGAGACATGAGCCCCAGCGGGGCGAAAGTTGTGGTAGTGCGGCTGAAAACCCTAAACCCTAAACCTAGTTGCAGAGCCAATTCTTCATTACAATTAGCAAATAATTTGGACGAATGTAATAGTGGAAGGAAACTTTTAACGTAAAAAATGGAGTATAATTTATTTTACATAAGTGTTTATCTAAACATAATTAGGATATAATTTCTATATATACATTGATTTAAGACACAACACATATTTCTTTTAAAATACTTCAGATAGTTTAAGAATGATTAAAAAGCACCATGTTTATGGTAATTTATTGAAATTTTTTTTTGACAATAAAATCTCATATATATATATATATATATATATATATATATATATATATATATATATATATATATATATATATATATTTGTGTGAAATGAAGAAAATCAGAAATTTATTACAAAATATTCTAATTGGTAGAAACTTTTACAACGAACTAGTATCTTTATCAGGTTTAAGAAGGAAGCTCCATTTCTTCCCACATGAATAGTTTGGCTTCAATGTTTAACAAATATTTCCCAACAAATCATGATTGATAGTTTTAGGTTTACAAAATTATATATTATCTTTATGAGCTCGAAGAAGGAAGCTCCATTTCTTCCCACATGAATAGTTTGGCTTCAATGTTTAACAAATATTTCCCAACAAATCATGATTGATAGTTTTAGGTTTACAAAATTATATATTATCTTTATGAGCTCGAAGAAGGAAGCTCCATTTCTTCCCACATGAATAGTTTGGCTTCAATGTTTAACAAATATTTCCCAACAAATCATGATTGATAGTTTTAGGTTTACAAAATTATATATTGATTGCTTGATAGTATTGCTTGAAGTTGAATTGATGTGAAAATAAAGTTAACTAAGTTGAAAGATAAACTAGTGAAGGTACAACACACTTGGGAAATAAGAGGATTGTGAGCTTGGCATAAATGTACACTAATATGACACAAATATTGTGTTAACAATTGTATTTATAGGTTTGTATGAGTGTGAGAAGCACAATTATGTTACAACACACTTGGGAAATAGGAGGATTGTGAGTTTGGCATAAATGTACACTAATATGACACAAATATTGTGTTAACAATTGTATTTATAGGTTTGTATGAGTGTGAGAAGCACAATTATGTTTGACCTCATATTTTCCATAAGCAAATTAAAAACTATAAACAAATAATAATTAAATCAACACACATATTTGTACTACAAAAATTAATATACAAATGTTATTCTTCTCTTGTGGTTACTTATCTTGCACTAAAATATTTTCCTTGGGTTGTGTGCTCCTTGTTGTCTACGTGGATTGAGAAATGAACTGCTTCTCATTTAATAAAAAGTGTCTCCGCTTTTAACACTAACAGAGGAAAGTCATGAGCCAACGTTGAAGTGATATCCATTTTGGTACCATTGGAGTACATCCTTCTTTGCCCACTAAATAGTTGGTGGTGTGTTAGTCCTGAGCCAAACATTGAAGTGATATCCATTTCGGTACCATTCGAGTACAACCTTGATTTCCCACTAAATATCGGCTGGTGTGTTTATTCACAATACTATGGGTGTAGACATCTAATAGTGTATTTTATTCCAGAAGAGGTTGAAAACTGGAATGTTGCACATTGGGTGAGAAATTTGGACTTCTTCAAGTTGGGATTCATATATTTTGAGTTGGTTAGAATTTATTACATTATATGTGCCAAGTTGGGTGTGAATGTCTAACTTTAAAGCATTGTCTGCAATTTGTTGAATGATGATGTATAGTTTAGAGTGAATGGGCTTGAGCTTGAGATGATTTCGAAATTTGAAGCGAAACTCTCCAACCTCAAATGGCAAAGGGAGTTGATGAAAATCATGAAAAGATTTATGTTTGGCTTGGGAATATGGAAGTGCTTCTTTGACTTGAGGATGAATAGTTGTGATTTTTTCCAGAAAGATAGTGATTGCTATTCTTTTTCTTGATGTGTGGATATCATTAGAGGAAGGGGAACAAGGATTTCATATGGGGCTAGAGCTTGGTAGCCATTGTAGATTTCCAAGGGGGAATGACTTGTGGAATTATGGATGTCACGATTATAACTACACCGAAGAATGAAAATATATGCATCCCATTGTGTAACATCCCTTGACTTAATCGATGAACATTACTTGCAGAAAATACACAAATTCAAAAATTTTCAGTTAACTAAATTCCCTATAGCTTACCAACTACAAATTATACATATATTTAATCATTGAAGATATCGATTATTTAAATATAGCTACACCATGCTATCTAACAAGAATGTTGTCTCCTCACAGAGACCAACCACGCGTGAAACAAGTTTTGTACTGCGCGCAATAACTATTCCTAGCGTGCACGACGATTCGAGCAAAGCACCAGAATTTGTTACCATTACCACTAAAACTGACTAATAGAAATTTAACTACATAATTACAAACAACATGACAATCAAACTCATGCAATTGTCCATACTAGTCAGAAACACAAATGTAGTGAATAAATTAACTACAACAACATATAATTCATTCTCATGCACAAAGTAAAACACAAAATAGTTAAACTCTTAAAATAACTCAGAAAATAGATAAACACTTATCTTTTTAAGACAAGTGTGCAACTAGCTGCTTGGGAAGGATGTTTCACCCAACCATAGACTTGTTG
>ML789854.1:620411-658427 GCA_009831015.1 Picea engelmannii | reverse complement strand
AAAATGGCAGTTGCGTTATTAAATCTTTCCCTTTTATTATTAATTTAATATCTTTGTACTTCCACAAGTTAATGAATAATTTCTTCTTTGAAATTTTTAAATCCACTATTTTTAATTAAATTCTTACTCTCTTTATTTACCCCCAAGAATTTTATGAAGACTAAACTATTACTTAAGTGGGTTTTTGTTTAAATTTTTATTTTTATTTTTTAGGGTCTCTTTTTGTTAAGGTTAGACTAAAATTTTACCCTGAGAAGTTTTAGACTTAAGACTTAGATTCTGAACTAGGCGACATTTAATTAGAGAAGTAGCTTAAGAATTTATTAACGTGTTAAATGTCTTAGGGCCATCTAGGTTTGTTCCTTCATCAACATCAACGCGACGTGCCCTTCAGGACACACCACGTGCTCCAAGGGTGCCACTCGCCAACTTATGTTTCTTTTGCGTGACGTGCACTTCAGGATGCACCACGTGCTCCAAGGGTGCCACTCTCCAACTTGTGTTTCTTTCGCGCGACATGCCCTTCAGGATGCACCATGTGCTCCAAGGGTGCCACTCGCCAACTTGACTGATTGGTAGACATCTATAACCCCTGGAGTCAACACTCCACCAGGTGAACTTGTGGGAGACTAAGGGCTCTAAGGAATAAGGCCCCCGCCTTATTGCGTGCCCCTTAGAATCATCGTGAGCGACTGTCGCAGTCTTCCCTCACGACATCGTGGATCTTCTCGAACTAGGTAATCGTTAACCTACAGTTTGAGCCATGGCGGGAGTGCTAGTAGGCTGTGGCAGGGCTGCTGTCCACACCTTTCCCTCCACCTCTCTGGAAATCGTGTGTGGCCCCTTTACTCCATATGTGAGTCTGGTCGGCAAGCTATCGTCAGCCTGCATCATCAACAATCGTGTCAAAACATGTCAACATCATATCATCAAATCAATGAAATATCACAGTAAATAAATCAACCCAAATAGCACACTCCCTGACTCAATCCAGAGTCCAAGGGGGTTCCACCGATGCCTCTGCATGCTCAAGGTCCAAAACCCTACACACTCAATAGAACTGAGTCAAAAGCACCCGTCTACGTCAAAGCAGTAAAACATCATGTCATCTATCATAAGGCATCATAATCAAGGATAAATGTTTTAACATCATAAAAGTCCAGATCACTTGCGAGCAAGTGTCCTCAAAGAATAAGTTTTCTCAGTGTGCCAGAGCGAGATGTTATAGGATGCGAGTCTCACACCCACCCTCTTATATGAGTTTAATAATTGGGCTCTCATACACTTAAACAAAAAAATAGAAGTTATCTCCACTGATAATAAAATTTAGGAAAACATGTTGAATTAAAACCCATAATTAATTTCTCCCTTGAATCCCTCTTAGACACTCTTATCTTGTGGAAAAATCATCCCCCATCTTTGTCCATATCCCCCAACAATTGACATCACATTTTATTTATTAAAAAACATAAAATACATTTGCATATTACATAACTTGGGCATAGCCACATTCATATTGACATTATGCATAAATTAAACTGAGGATTATAGTGGGGATGTTACATTACCCCTCCCCTACAATTGTGCACCATATTCAGTGCACAACACCATGTCTAATATATATATATAAATTTACATCACATTACAATATTCATAAAATAAAAGAAAATTTTGCAATTTTTACCCTCCAACAATAGTCGCAACCAAAATCTCAAATTTCTCTCGACTTGCTGACCCAAGAAATGTGCCCCCATCAAGGTTCCTAATCCATTGTATTGCACCATTCTTATATTAGGGTTGTCAGGGCATGCGACCAAAATTTTGAGATGTGTTTTTGGAACTATAGTTGCCCAAAAATTGAGTCTTGCATTTTCAATTTATGTTTTCTTCAAAATTGACAAAAAATTATAGGTATTCCTCTGGCATAGTCTCCTCATTCTACCATTCTTCATCTTCAGGACCGTAGCAATTCCATTGAACCTATACCAACCTTATGGCTTTGCTCATGAGCACCTTGACTTTCTGATCCAGGATGCGCATTGGTTCCACCAAAAAATTCCCTTCGTTTTCCACTTGAATCACAGTGCAATCAATTATGTGGCTAGAGTCAGGAACATATTTCTTTAATAATGACACATGAAATACAATATGCACTCTCATGGATGTATAGAATGTTAGCATGTATGCAATTGGCCCTATCTTTTCTAATATTTCAAAAGACCCACAATATCTCGTTATCCAATCTCAACAAAATTCTTTTCGATTTCATTTAAAAAAAACATGGTCTCCCACTTTAAAATCTCTAAAAACTCTATTTTTGTTTGCATAACTTTTCTGCGTGTCCCAGACAACCTTTAAATTATGCTTTATCCTTGCTATCTACTCTTCCATTTCCTTTAACAAATTTGGCCCAATGATAGCCCTATCTGCTAGGTTATCCCAACTCAATGGTGTATTACACTTCCAGTCATACAATGCTTCAAATGAGCTTATTTTTAATGAGGCTGAATACCCATTATTGTAAGCAAATTATACTAAGTTGATGTAGACTTCCCACTTTGATGGATGGTCCATTACATGCATTTTGAGCATGCCTTTGATGATTTCGTTAGTCCTCTATGTTTTCCCATCTGACTCTGGTGATACGTTGTACTGAGATTTAAGGTTTTTCCAAATTCTTTGAAGAAACCTTTCCAAAAATTAGATGTGATTTTTGACTCTCTATCTAAAACAATTGTCTTAGGAGCCCCATGTATCCTGACAACTTCCTTCATGTAAATCTCTGCAATATTTGCTTCCTTTGTTAATTTATCTACCACCACCATGATGGAATCATGCTGCTTCATTATTCTAATGAACTTTGTAATAAAATCAATTTTAACCACTTCCCTTTTCCACTCAGGAATGGACAATCAATGTAGCAGCCCTATTGGATGTCTATACTTTGTCTTCACTTTTTAACATTCTATTCGTTTGACTATGTAATCAAACACTTCTTTCTTCATTCCTGACCAAAAGTATTGGTTTCTTACAACTACAATTGTCTTATGATATCCTAGGTGCCCAACATATGACATATTATGCATTTCCCTTAGCACCATATTTTTCAGCTCTCTAGAATTCGACACATATATTTTCTCTTTGTACATGAAGATTCTATCTTCTTTCAGCTCATAATAATTAATTTTCTATTGTAAATTTTCTTGTTGTTGTGTCTTTTTTATTTTTAGATATTGCTGATTTGAATTTGCAACCTCTAAAATTTTGTCTCTTAAATTTGTGTTGAACATGCTAATGGCTAAAATATGCATTTCATGAGCTCTTCTGATAAGTGCATCAATGGTTTGATTTTTTTTGCCTTTGATATGCTTAATTTCAAAGTCATATTCACTCAGAAATTCCAACCATCTAGTTTGTCTAGCATTTAATGTTGGTTGTCCAAAGAAATGCTTCATACCACAATGATATGTTCTTAACTCAAATCTTCGACCCATAAGGTAATGTATCCACATTTTTAATGCATGTACAATGAATTCCAGTTCCAAGTCATGTGTAGCATAATTCCTTTCATGCTCTTTTGGTTTTCTAGACTCATAGCACACCACATGACTTTTTTGACTGAAGACTTCCCCGAGCTTGTTCTTGCATGTATGTGTGCACATTACAAAATCTTCATCTGGATATGCAATATTTAATATGGGTGCACTTGTCAATATGTCTTTCCGCTATTGAAATATTTCTTCATACTTGAAAGTCCATTCAAATTTCACTCCCTACTTTTGCAAAGAAGTGATTGGGATTGCAATATTTGAAAATCCTTTTATGAATCTTCGGTAATAACCAACAAGAACCATTAATGATCTGAACTCTGTCACATTTCTTGGCGCTGAAAACCCTCTAATGACCTCTATTTTCTCGAGATCAACTTCTATCCTATCTTTTGAAAAAATATGCCCCAAGTAGTTAATCTTCTTTTGATAAAATATGCACTTACTTAGTTTGACATACAATTTATGCTCTCTCAAAACTTGCAGAACTATTCTCAAATTTTTCTCATGCTCTTCTTCTATCTTTGAGTAGATGAACATATCATCTAAGAAAACAATCACAAACTTTTCTAGGTACTCTCTGAACACTCCATTCATCAAACACTTGAAAATCATCGGGGCATTTGATAGCCCAAATCGCATTACTGTAAATTCATAAGCTGATCTATTTTTTTACCCTCACTTGATGATAACTTGATCTTAAGTCAATATTGGAAAAGATCCTTGCATCCTTCAACTAATCAATTAAGTCATCAATCCTTGGTAAATGATATTTGTTCTTTATGGTGATCTTATCCAACTATTTAAAATCAATACATAATCTTAAGGTTCCATTATTCTTCTTTACAAAAAGCACTGGGGCTCCCTAAGGTGATACCGTTAGGGTGTATGTACCCATTCTTCAAAACCTATTCAAGTTGCATTTCAAATCTTTCATTTATGGTGTTCCCATTCTGTAAGGTGTCTTGGACACTAGGGAAGCTCCTGGCACCAAATCAATAGATAAATCAATGTCTTTCTTTGGTGGAAATCCTAGGATTTCCTCAAAAAAATATTCAAAATCCTTCAAGACCGGATGGTATTCTATACTTTCCACTTTATCTCTAGCTTCTTCTTCCATATGGACTGCAAAGATTTGACATCATTTCCTAAAACTCCTTTTTAGTTGCATGGTTGAAATTTCTCTAACAACTACAGTTCCCAGAATGTCTTGAATCTTTCCTTGTTTCCGTTTCTTATCAAGACAAGTTATTGTCTTGTTGTAACAGTCTAGGACATCATGATATTTTTCCAACCAATCCATGCCAATTAGACAGTCATATGAAACCAATGGTATGATGTTCACATCCACCTTTGTGTTGAGTCCATTCATGTCTATTGGAAAATATTTAACCAACTCATGGATCTTTCTCTTAACCCTTGTGGCTAACTGCACTAACCAAAATTTCTTATGCTTACTCTTTTGCAAATGAAATCTTTCAACAATGTTAGATTTTATGTAACTATGTCTAGTTCCATAATCAATTAAAATTGCTACAGACTGATTATCAATCTTACCTTCCACTTCAATCAAGGGGGATTAATACTCTGCTTGCTTGTTGTCGAAGCCTACATAAATACTTGACATGTTTCCTCTCTTGTATTCAATAGTTTTAGCCTCTTGAATGTTGTGGAGAATCCTCATTTTTTCACATTTGTGAGGGTAGTCCCTATATAAGTGATTTACCTCAGACCCCCAACATTGTACAGGATGTTGCCTTAGCCTTTTCCCAAATGAATCTATTGTCTTGTGCTCATTCTGGGTTGACTGTCCTTGTTGATTTGCTTGGGAGTTATTATTTAAAATGAGTGGCTTAATACCTTTATGCCTTTGATCCCTCTTTCTTTTCAATTTGTCATTCCAAGCTTTTTGGAAGACTAACCTCCCTTTGATTTGCTCATAAAGATGTTTTTCTCTCTTTATGGTCTCGTATAAAGTTCTAGGGTTATCATATTGTATCTTTTCACTATAGAAAGAGGGTAACCCACTCAAAAAACTTTGGATTTTGACCTTCTCATCCTTTATGAAGTCCACATACTTCAACAACTCAAAAAACCTCTTCTCATACTCATCCAATGTGATGTTTCCCAACTTGAGTTCAAAGAAATCTTTCATCTTTCTTTCATAGTAATGCTCTGACAATTATTTCTCTTGAAAATATCATTTGAATTTCCTCCATGATACCTATCTCTCATCAAGGTGTTTTTCTTTCTTAAGCTAATCCCACCACATCGTTGTCTTTCCTTGCAAGTGGTAGGTTGCAATTCTTGCTTCTACTCTGGAGGGATAATCATGCAACTAAAAATATTTCTTTATTTCCAACATCCAAGCCTCAACCTCTTCTCTCTTCCTGTGCTCACCATTGAAAGTTGGTGGCTTGATTTTCCTAATTTCACCTTGCAAGATGTTTGCTTCAATCCTTCTCGTCTTCCTCCTGACAGGAGACACAATTAGGATACTCCCTATCCTTGAACTTGCACTATATCTCCTAGTGGATTTCCCTGGGGAAAGATGACACCTACTCTTACTCCTTGATTTCCTATCATTCCCATGCTCATCCCATCTGCTATGGGATCTGGATGCTATCACTTGTCTAGCATTGGATGCTTGCTTTGTGGAAGAGTCTTTATTGACTTACCTCTTTAGCACATTCAATCTATGTAGTATCTCTTCTTGAGATTTTGTGATCTTTTTATTATCATCCTTATAGATGTGCACTTCTGTTTATATGATTCTCATAGTTACAGGTTTCTTCCTGCTTCTTGTTCCATTAGAATATGTTTCATCATTTCCCATGCTAACATGTAGACCCGTAACATCTTCCTCATGGATGTAGGACCCTTGGGCATCCTCCATGACTGTAGTTCTCATACAGGAACCAAACTTCCTTCATGTACCTATAATTCTGCAAGAAAATGTGCATGCAAATAAATTTTTGTTATACAAAAAATATACATACACAAGTCTGAAAAATAATGCATAATTTTTTCTTCTCTTTAATTGTACCAGTCATCTTTTGCATTGACTGTAACTTAAATGGCCCAGATCAATTTTATGGGTCAATATATGGATCCTCCTCTTCAATATCTTTCCAACGACTATTTTCTTGCTCAATTTTGGACTCCGAGAATAAATTTATAGTCATCTGAATATTGTTAACTGACCCCTTTTGCACACTTTTCATTCTGATGCAATTTATCTCAGAGACTATCTTCTATTACTTGTAGAAGTAAATATGTCAAGAACTAGGGAATATTTTGTATGAGACATAGATAATAACGATGACAGGGAACTCATAGAAACTTTCATATTGTCAATATGATGTTATAGTAAAAAAATGTAGCAATATGGAAATGACAACTTTGACATATTTTATCGCTTTTTCCAGATGTAGAATTTTTAGCTAAACTGACTATCTCCCAAACCACACACTTATGGAAAAAAATCACTAATGAAAATTTGTTTGGATTAATGAGTATTCAAAATGTTGAGTAAATAAAGTTTTCTATATTTTCCATCTAGGGACCCTTTTCCTCAGAAAATCCGAAAAATCCCTAAAAAGTGGCCCAACATAGTGTATTTTTCCTTGCTTCAGCATCCCCATTCTAAGCCCCTTAGAATCCGCTCAATGCCTTCAAACAATATCTTCATGTCTACTTTTTTGACACTATGTACAAGTTTCAACAGTAACCATGCTTCTGCCACTGAACTTGAACATGATCTTCAAAAACATGTAATTTACATTTTTTGGAAAATGAGAGCATAATTGGCCAGTGGCTCTCTTTGACACTTTTGTATTCCTCAACACAGTAGACAAAACCCAACATTTTCATCTCAATTTGAGTTAATATTCTCAAGTTATTTTCAAAATATGTGTTTGGCTCCAGACTTCATTTTTAGACTATAGGACAATTTTGCCTATGTGGTATCCTTCTTCTCTTCTTCCTTTTATAAGCCCGCGCGTGTATTAATTATGTATTATGCACCAATATTCAACATGCGCCATATCCACAATGCACAACGCTAATATTTAGTGCACGCCCTACGCACCAATATTCATTGCACACAATGTTTTTATGGATTGTGCCAATATCTAGCGCACAACTTTTATATTGCGCACCAATATTCAGTATGCACAACTTTTTATACCACAGACCAATATCTAGTGCAAACAAATCTTTATATCATGCACCTATATTTAGTGCGCGATACATTTATACTGCACGCCAATGTTACACGCACACCACCAATTATGCACTGCGTAGTGCCAATATTCAATGTGCATGGATTGCGTACCAATGTTATGCGTGCACCACTAGTTTTGCACCGTACAATGCCAATATTAATTGCATACGCATTACACACTAATATTACGTGCACACCACTAATATGTAGTGTACTTAAGTTCTTTCTTTGCCTAACTAATTTTCCATATTTTCCAACTCGCGACCATCATGAAAATGCCTGACTCGCCTGTCTAAGACAAATTTAGTCACTTGGAAGTAGAAATGAGCCCCTCCATAAAAACCATTCTGAGTGCAATTCCGACTTGAATTTGGTTAGAAATTTGAGAATTTCACTTTGATTTTACCATTTTCTCCAATTCAACGCAGCTCAAATGCTAAGATGAAAAAATTACCAACTTCATGCTAATATCTAGCATAAACAAGTCTGATGTTGAATAAAAAAGATCTGATAACATTTTGTAACTTCCCTCGGATTAACCGAGGAACATTAATTGCGGAAAATACATATAAATTCTAAAATTTCCAGTTAAATAAATTTCCTGTAACTTACCAGCTATGAATTATATACAAATTTAACCATTGCAAATAACAATTATTTAAATACAACTACATCATGGTAGCTGACAAGAATGTTGTCTCCTCACTGAGATCAACTGCACGTGCAACAAACTTTGTACTACGCGCAACAACTATTCCCAATGCGCATGACAATTTGAGCACCACGCTATAATTTGTTACCATTACCACTCAAACTGACTAATAGATATATTTAAATACAAAATTACAAACACCATGAAAATCAAGCTTATTTAATTGTCCATTCTAGTTAGAAACATAAATGCAACTAATAAATTCACCACAACAACATATAATTCATTCTCATGCACAGAGTAAAATGCACAATATTTAACTCATAAAATAACTCGCAAAATAGATAAACACTTATATTTTTAAAACAATTGTGCAACCAACGGTTTGGGAAGTACGTTCCACCCAATCATAGATTTATTTTTCCCAATCTCAAAAGAAATTCACCCCTAAGCTGGGGCTAGGAATCCGCAAGAAAAGAGTGTCTCTCATTGTCCCCTCACAACTCAAATATTCCACAACCCACTGATATTCTCCTACAACTATCCCGAATTTCCTCCAATTCTCTTCCTCTTGACCTTCCCAACCTAAGGAATGTAGTCATTGACTACTCTCATTCCATCGGGCATCCCATTGGTTTATCAAGGTCTCCATGGCACATGTAACTAGGAATCTCTCTACTGAGAACTCAAGTGAAATCACTGCTAGGAAAACTACCAACAACAACAACAACAACACTCGATGTTACAATGCAACTTACATAAAAGTTCACTATTTAGGCTTGAAAATATGGTCATTCAATCTTCAGATTCAAAATGCTCCAAAATGATCCAACATGCTCTAGAATTCTCCCAGCCTTCTTCCTCTAGCTCCAAGGCTTTTGTCCCCTTCTCTCTGCCTGTTGTTCATGTAAAATTCAATATGTAAAAACTTCCTGTAACTATCCATACAAATTTCCTCTATTTTCCAAAGAGAGTTGACTTCTCACTCTACCCAAAGTTGATTGTACTTCATCCCCCCTAGCCC
Source organism: Picea engelmannii (assembly GCA_009831015.1). NCBI lineage: Eukaryota > Viridiplantae > Streptophyta > Pinopsida > Pinales > Pinaceae > Picea > Picea engelmannii. Next base: position 648,978 of record ML789854.1, on the reverse strand, counting down.
CCATGACCCATGCTCTCCAATAACTATGGAAAGTGACTTTCACACCCACCCTCTTACATGAGTTTAATGATAGGGCTCTCATACACTCAAACAAAAAAATATAATTTGTCCCCACTGATAATAAAATTCAGGAAAACGGGTTGAATCAATACCCGTAACTATTTTCCCCTTGAACCCTCTTAGACACTCTCTTATCTTTTGGAAAACTCAACCCCCATATATGTCCATATCCCCCAGTAGTTGACATCACATTTTATTTATTTAAAAATAGAAAATACATTCGCATATTACATCTCTTGGCCATATCCACATTCATATTTACATTATGCATAAATTAAAATGGGGATTATAATGGGGATGTTACACATTGTTTGGTTTAGGAATGATCTGTGTGAAGGGCATGAGTCATGGTTTTATCACTACTTTAGTTTGTTCATTGTTATATGGAGGGAAGGTAGTGAAATAGTGGAGGTTACACCCAAAGAGTTTTAGAAGTGTCTTCCAAAATTGGTTGAGTAAGTGAGAGTATTGATCACAACTTATGGCTAGGGGTAGAACAAAAGGAATTCATCCATTAAGAAAGAACAATTCAATTGCTTAGTGGAATGAGTGTATGAAATAATATCAACCATTTTCAAGTATTTGTAGACCGACAAAAACACAATTGTGTTATCTAAATGTAGTGGGTAGGCCATCAAAAAATTATAAGGAGATGGATTCCTAGGGTTGGGAAGGAATGGATAATGGTTGGTACATCTTGAAATTTTGGGTGGCTCGGTTGAATTGAATACATAAAGAACAACACTAGATTAAATCCTCAACATGTTTATGCATGATTGGCTAGTAAAAATAATGTTGGATATTCTTTGGAGTTTTACTGGTGCCAAAATGAGTGCCATAGGAAGAAAAATGTGCTTCTTTAATGAAAAGGAATTTGGTAGGGCAACAAGGAATGCATAATTAATTGAGCTTGTATAACTAATCATCTTAGATTATGTGATGAGAAAATGGATTTGGTTTATGAGGGTGGTATTTTCAAGGGCCTACGTAATAGATCCAAAATAAAAGTTTTTTGCATCCATCTATTTCCATTTTAAATAGGAATCTAAGTGCATGTCCAAGGTGTGTAACACATGAATTGGAGGGTGGTTGAGCATGTTTGCCATTGTTAGCACCACCTTTATTGTACTTGATGGCTAGGTGAAATAGTTGTATGTAAGAGGTCCATTGAAGGTGTGTACATTAGATTGAGAGTTCATAGAGATAATGTATAGTGAATTGTGTAAGATAGTTTCAATATCAATGATGTAATGACACTGTTATTTTAGTTCCTGCATTGAGGGCATTAAACTATGTCATATAAATGCTAAATTTCATGATGGTATGCAACAAGGCATCCTCCTTGTTTAATAATTGAGTCAATTTCACATTGAGAGGTGTCGGTATTGATTTCAAATGGACGCCAGAGGTTTGGAAATTAGAGAACCGGTTTTTGAATTGAGGGATTCCTTAAGATGGATAAAGACACATTGTGCTTATGAGGTCCAATTGGAAATCTTGTGGTTGGATAACTAATGGAGAGGAAGTAAAATATAAAAAAATATGAATTTTCTGTACATATTTCCCAGGGAACTCTTCATATTTATGGCAGAGGTAGGCGTGGGCTATTAAGAGAAGTTGCAACTTTTTTGGGATTCACCTTTCGAGCAATGATGAATCCCAAATAAAAGATGGATCATTGCCCAAAGTTGGATTTCTCCAACTTGACCTGCAATTTGCGCGAATGTAATATTTTTTGCATGATACACATGTTCCATGTGATCCGTGCCACTAAATATGAGTATATCATCTAGATAATTCACAATAAACTTTCCATGTTGTGGGTGGGAAACATCATTAATTAGTGGCATAAAGGTGGTTAGGGTGTTGGTGAGTTCATAAGGCATCACCAACCATTCATATTACTTGAATTGGTCTTGAATGCTGTTTTCTAGAGTTCTAGAGGTAAGATTTATCTTCATGAAGTAAATGTTTCCGTTGAGTTTGTTTAAGTGATCATCTATTTGGGGAAATGGGAAGAAGTGCTTACTTAAGAGATGTATAATTGGTCATAAGATGCAATTCATCCTTCTCCTCTTGGGTATAATGAACATTAGTGATCTGCAAGGAGAGGTGCTATGTAACAACCTCTCCATTACAACACATAAGTATGCATATGACCGCTTTACTCCATATGTGAGTCGGATTAGCAAGAGTCACCATACCTGCATCCACTAACAATAACAATGTAAATAATCCATATACATAACATCCATACTGAAATCATCATATAACTCATGAATATAAATCAAATACTCAAACCAAAATACAAGTCCACTCCTCCCTGACTTAATTTAGAGTCCAAGGAAGTCCGACAATGCATTCAACATCCTCAACTTGTCACCTTTCCTGCATACTCAAGAAAACTCATCATAATACCTGTCAATATATAAATCTAGAAAAATAACAAATAAATCTTAGTAGTCAACATAGAATAACTCATAATCAAAGAAAAAATCATAATGTACCATAATCGGATCACTTGCTCGCAAGTGTCCTCAAAGAATAAGTCTGTATGAAAATGTGATCAGTGGAACTGGATGTTACATGCTAGGTTGAATGAGGCCTTCCTAATTGAGATTTTTCAATTATTTCTCTAGTTCAACACTTTGAAAAGTATCTAGGTAATGTGTTTTAGATAATGAAGAGTGGTCCATGGCTCTAGATCAATTGTATGTTGGAAACCCTGTAGGTTTTGCAAAAACATCTTTGCAGGAGTCCAATATGCCTACAAACTAAGTAGTGGAAACTTGTCTACATTGCCTTCTTTAGCTTGTAAAGCCACACATAAGGTCAACCACATATTGAGAGTGACTTACTTGACCACATTATATTTTTTCAATAGATAAAATGGATAATTCAGGGTAGATGTAAATAGATACTACTTACCATCTACGTGGAGAGTACAAGTATTGCAGTGGCCATCATGAATAGTGTGTCCCAAATGATAGAATGGGAATTGAAGGATCAAGTTTGTATTACGAAGTAGGGTAAAATCATGATAAATAATGTCATAGAACTATTGAGTATCTAAGGTGATCATGCAATGTTTGGTGGCCATGACTTTGTTTACATTATTTTGATGCCAGCTAGTTGATAAGGTTGTGGGTTGTTAAAATTTCTCTTAAGAATTTAAGTGTGTTCAATATTGTTTAAATTTAGAATATTGAAACAATAAATGCATGCATAAGGATCACTAAAAGAAAGACATCCACAATATACAGAAGATTTATCCCAGGAAATCGTTGTGGGGGAGAAAACCCAACAAAGCTTTTTCAATATAGATTCTTCAACAAGTACAATATCTGTCTCAAGAGAGATCTCAAAAAATAGAAGATAAACCAAAATCCTAACCAAAATAGGGTAGTGCACCACTGGAACAAGATAGTCCTCCAAAAGATAACCAAAACTCGTCACTAGAACACCCTTCCTCTGTAGCTGCATCTCCTCCTCAGACTTGTGCACTTTTACTTGTGTGAGAGATATGTTGTTGTGTATTCTTCAAGTGAGGAACCTAGCCTATTATAAATACAAGTTGAGCCACCCAAAAATAGGTCAGGGATGAATTGTACACTTTACCCTTTCTATTTTACAATTGACTTTTGCCAAGGCACAATAGGGTCGACTTTTACGAAGGCACAATATGGCCAGATTTACAAATATAAAATAATATTATTCTGTAGGGTTTTGTCTTGGTTTAATACAATATTGATATACTAAGAATATCTTCCAAAGCTACTCAAAATTCAACACTTCCTCTTAGAAAGGAAGGAATTCTTCTGGCACAATCATCACGACTGTTTCTGTGGTTATATACACTTGACCATTGACTTGTTGAATTTCCATGAATCTTTATTGAATAAGTTTTGTAACCAAATCATGCATCTAGGGTCTCATAATACTTCTAGGATTTATGTCATCATGAGGCTTTAACTCGCCAACTCACACATAATATGGCATCTAGTTCGTAAAGAACTAGTTACTCATCAGTTCACACAGAATCTGACATCTAGTTCATAAAGAACTAGTAACCTGTCAATTCACATGAAATATGACATCTAGTTCATAAAGAACTAGCAACTCACCAACTCACACAAAATCTAGCATCTAGTTCATAAAGAACTAGTAACTCGTCACCTCACACATAATATGAAATATAATTCATAAAGAACTAGTAACTTCTGGTTGGCACACCAGGAAACTAGTCCACAATGACCAAACATCTAATCACAAGGATTAGGCGATGTAGTGTGCACAGACTACCCATCTATCCCAAGGCTAGGAAACACCTCCAACCACACATATTGGCCCGCGAACTTGAAAAGATGGGTAACTAGCTAGCCCGAAGGCTTGGAATATATTGATCTTGTGCAAGGTCATGCTGACTGGTGCCATAGTCAGTAACGTTATTGTGAATGAATACCCATTGCCACTACCACATGCTGATGTTGCTGCCTTGGAATCACATTTATCACTTATCACTCCCTCTTACTAGGGACGTCCTTCTGGACCACACCAAGCTTGTCTCTGAAGTATACAAATTTCACTCTTGACAGAGGCTTGATCAATATGTCTGCTAGTGACATATTGGAGCTTCACTGATCCATTATGTACCATATCTATGATATATTGGTACTTGATATCGATATGCTTGTACTTGTCATGCAAAATTGGGTTCTCTATCAACTTCACACAACTCTGGTTGTCACACCAGATACAAGTCGCCTCTAACTTGATATCAAACAATATTGCAAGAAGCTTTCGAAGCCACACTGCTTCGCTGCTAGTTGAACACGTTGCTATATACTCTGCCTCAACCATACTGAGCGCCACACTAGTTTTCTTCTTGTTGAACCATGAGATCATAGATGATCCCATACTGAGGCAACATCTATATGTAATCTTCCGGTCTACAACACTACCAGCCCAATCTGAATCAGTAAAGCCTTGCAGGATTATCTCATGATTTGAAGCATATCTAAGTCCATAATCAATTGTACCCTTTGGGTACTTCATCACATGTTTTTCTACATTCAAGTGAACACCTCTCGACTCAACCTTTTACTGACTCAATGTGTTCACCTCAAAACATATATATGGCCTCGTGTTCATTAAGTACATCAATGAACCAATCATCTGTCTATACATGGTGGCATCCAATGTCTTTGAAGATGTATCACTCAATAAATTCATATTTGTCACCATCGGTGTAGGCATGGCCTTAGAATCCATCATTATGAATCTCTTCAGAATATCTATTGCATATTTTCCTTGGTTAAGGAAAATCTCACTTGCTCTCTACCATACCTCTAGACCTAATAAGTAATGCATCATACCTAGGTATTTCATCTCGAAATCTATAGAAAGATTCCTCTTACTTTCAATGATGATTTTCTCGTCTCCTTTTAGAAACATATCATCAACATACAATAGTAATATCACTAGTCCACCATCTACAACATTGAATTACAAGTTGGAATCTGCTTTACTTTTGGTAAATCCCAAACTCATCAGAAAATTGTCAATTCTACCATACCATGTTCTGGGTGCCTATTTCAATCCATAAAAGGATTTCGTTAATATGCACACATGTGTCTGACTGTTATGTGTCTTGAAACCTTGTGGCTTCTCCACATACACTTCCTCTTCTATTACACCATTTATAAAACCTGTCTTCACATCCATCTGGTGTACCCTTCCACTTCATCACTGCAGCTATCAAAAGTATATCTCTAATCGAGGTGTATCTTTCCACAGGATAAAATGTCTCCTCATAATATATTCCTTCTTTCTAGGAGAAACCACGTGCCACAAACCTTTCCTTGTACTTCTCGATACTTCCATATGCTGAATGCTTCGTCTTGTAAATCCACTTGGAACTTACAACTATATTCTATTTTGGTCTTGGAACCACATCCTGAACATCATTCTTTACAATGGACTGGTACTCTTCAACCAAGGCATCCTTCCATTCTTTCTTCTCTGCAACCTCTTCATAACAAGTAGGCTCAACATCAATAATGTCACTTAACAATGCCACATAACTAGAGTATGGTCGTGGTATTTTTCTTTATTTGAAGGATCCATCTAGAGTACCATACTTCTTTTCATCTTAAATAATTTCTAGAGCCCAAGCCGACCTTCTCTCCTTAGTATTCATCTCTTAGGATGAATCTGTAGGTCTCTATGGTTCTTCCATATCATGATCTTCTGGTACGACATCATCTCCCTCATTTGAATCTGTAACTCTAGGAGATTTAGGCTCCTCATCATGGATATCCTCTGTATGATGCTTCCTTGATCTACTCAAGGTTGCATCCTCATCAAAGGTGACATCTTTGCTAGTCTCAATATGACGATGACCGAGGATGTAGAATATCTATGCCTTTGATGTCTCACTATACCCAACAAATATATCCTTCTTTCCTTAAGGGTCCAACTTCAATCTGTTGTCCTTGGGGACATGCACAAACACTGGACAACCAAATATCCTCAGGTGGCTGACCTCTGTATTTTCACCTCTAAACATATTTTATGGTGTCTTGTTCCCAAGTACATGGTGGGGACTTCTGTTCTATACATATACTGCGGTCCTGGCTACTTCTGCTCACAGATTGTTATAACCCTAATTTGCACCAGACATGCATACCTGGCATCAGGCCATATCACTTGCCACTTTTTTCAAGCCACCATTGAAAAACTCTTCTAAAAACCATCCTTTTGAAGATGTATGGGCCCTGCACCACTGCTACCCGCGTGTATACGCTAGCTGACCCATTACAACCCACATATACTGACAAAAGCACAAAAAATATAAAGTTGCAGATGAAATACAGATTTCTGGTTAATTTCCTAAATCGTTTGACCACCCATAGCCGATCACTCAACCGGATAACTACCCTCTTTTAGCCTATAAAATAAGAGGCAGGGGTCCCATTTCAAAAGAGAAAAAATAGGAGAAAAGAAACTCTGCCCTTTTTTGTATTCTCCTTGCCCCAATATTTTGCAACCATTTTTTGAGAACTGAAGAGGAGAAACATATGTGGAAGCCATTGGTGCACAGTTGAAGAGGAGCCCAGGACTAGATTTGAGGAGCAATAGCTGATCTCACCATTGTAAGTGACTTTTGTGAGGTTAATAGAAATAATTACTTTTCCTGTCCCACCATATGAGGTGTTCAATATTCAGTTTTGATTTATATTTCATTAGAACATCTAACCCACTAATTCATATATAAGATGCATGTTCAGAGTTCTTTGTTTGTTTGTTTTTGAATGCAGGTTACCTTTGGGAGGAGACTTGCAGTCGAGAAACAACAAAACACAAAAGGATCGACACCAAATGCGAAGTTCAAGGTAGAGTTACCAGATCCTTTTATCCTTGTGTTTTATGCATGAATGTGGGGTCTATACTGGGATAATAGTAAAAAGTAGGAGACTTTAGATGGTTATTTCTGCATGAATTACATAACCCTTAGTACTAGTCCGTAGGGGTTTTTCCCACCCACATCGGAATTTGGTTGTTTCTTTCATGGATGGTTTTTCGGGATACAATCAGATACAGATCAAACCTAAAGACCAACACAAAACCGCTTTCATTTGTCTGTGGGGTACATTCGCTTATCAGAAGATGCCTTTTGGTCTGAAAAATGTTGGAGCTACCTTTCAGTGGGCCATGTATTTTTCTTTCCAGGATCTCAAACATATATTCGAGGCCTACCTTGATGATTTAGCATCACGATCTTGTAAGAGAGTTGATCATCCCACACACCTCCGACTTATCTTTGAGCGATGTTGGTACTATCGGATTCGCTTGAATCCAAACAAATGCAGTTTTTGCGTGATGTCGGGTCATCTTCTAGGTTTCATAGTTTCGACAACAAGGATCATGGTCAATTCTCTCAAAGTTGAGGCAATAGTTCAATTGCCTCCACCACGCATAATCCTTCAGCTTCAGAGTTTACATGGAAAAATGAACTTTTTACGGCGTTTCGTCGCAAACTATGTCGATATCAAAAAGGGATTTATGCGTTTACTGAAGAAGGACGTTCCTTTTCATTGGGACGAAGCCACTCAATGATCTTTCGAAGCGTTGAAATGTGCCCTCGCGACTGGCTCTCTGCTTCGACCACCCAATTATAATAAGGATTTATTATTGTACTTGGTTGTGACAGAGTCGACCATCGGTATGGTCTTGGTTCAGGAGGATCATTTTCTCTCAGAATATTTTATTTATTACGTGAGTCGAGGCCTAGTTGGACCGGAACTCAATTATTCCCACATTGAAAAACTTGGGTTGGCTACAGTTAATGTTGTCCAACGTTTCCATTATTATATTTTGTTTCGCAAGACCATTGTCATTTCCATTGTGAATCCGTTTCAGTACGTGTTGAAACAACGAGTAATTGGTGGAAAGATCAGTATATGGATAGTTGTCCTCCAGGAATTTGACTTAGATTTTGTTTCGAAAAAATCCAAAAAGTCGCTAGTTTTTGCGGAACTCATCTCGGAACTTCCGGTCGAGTCAAGTGATGTTATGTCTGAGAGTTGCCTATTAAAGGAGACATGTTTTTGATTGCGTCTTCGGACCCCTGGTATGGAGATGTACTTGTCTATCTCCAGAATTTGAATTTCTCTGCGTCTACTTCTCGTGATGAGTGTCATCGTATACGCCATCAGGCCAAGAACTATCTCATACTCAAGGACACTTTATATCATCAAGGTGTAGATTGCATCCTTCGCCAATGTCTCGTGCATGAAGAAGCATAAATCGTGCTTAACGATTGACACACTGGAGCATGTGGCGGTCATTTTTCTGGGTTGGCAACAACCCAAAATATTCTATGAGTGAGTTACTTATGGCCGGCTGATCCAGAATCAGATCTAGAAGCCTGACAGGGCTCAAAAAGGCTAAAAAATGAAAGTGCTTAGAATTCGACGAAACCAACGCCATTGTGTTCGTATCATCTTCCTGATTCTGGCCATATATTTAGTTCGTCAAATGGGCTCTGTATGAGAAATATATCACATTCTGTCCGAAAACCTAAACAGGCAAAAAAAGGGGATGACTGTACAGTCTGTACAGTCCGTACAGTGCCACATGGCAGGCTGACTGTACAGGCCGTACAACCATACATATGACATGGAAACTCCCAGATATGACACGTGGCAGGTGATGTGGTGTACGACAGGTAGTTGGACCAATCTATGGGTGACACGTGTCACCACTGTAAGGGTAACACGTGGCACGGGATGACGTCAGCAGTTGACTGGGAATGTGGCAGGTGATGTGGACCATCCGACATTCGACACTTGGCAGTTTTTGGTTGGGTTTTGAGGTGCCACGTGGCCCAGTCATGGGCTTCCACGTGGCACCCTGTGGTTGGTTAGTGGTTTATATAAAACTTTATGGTTTCCATTGGGGTCGAACCCCCGACCTATTCTATGCTACGGACTGGCAGGACCGGGCTAACCACCTGGGCCACTATTGGTGCTTACAATGTATACAACAAAATTTGTATTTAAATTTGGTTAAAGTTTTGGTCGGAGGCAGGAAGGGCTGGGGCCTAGCCCCAGCCCTTGGTTGTATTGCCGTCACATATGTCCACGAGCGCACGGGAGGTTTAATGCTGTGGAAGTTTGGATAAGGGCCATCCCATGGTCTCGCGCCACCATATAACCGCCACCCAATAGAGACGGGTCCTATCCCTACAATATGTGTGCGGGGTTAGCCGTGGTTCTATCCACACGCCCGACGACTAGGAGCCAACGCATTTAAAGGGCCAGCGCTTAGCCTTTGGGCTAGCGCTTGGTCAAATATAGCATTCATACGACCACGTTTAGGGGCACACGCATAGACTAAGGGGATAATCCCCTATTATTATACAGAAGTGGGTTTTTTGCCAATGTTTTGGGATTTTTAAATGATTTTATGCCTGTTATTAATAGATTTTCTCCATTTTTGGGAGATATTGGGCATTTTTGGAGCCCAAATTTTGGGAGGAAGTTGGGGATGGATAACCAACTTTAGATCTATATAAACTAGGCCTGTTTGAGGCCATGGAGGAAATTCAGAGCAGAGTTATGCTGAAGAGAAGCCAAGCCAAATCCATTTTTATGCAGGGAAGCTATTGAGGAGCAGATGCTTGCGGACAATTTCTAGGAGCTCCGGATGTTCGTTTTGCGTGCCGTTTTCTTTGTAGGGTTCTAGAGATCTGGAAGAACATGAATAGATTAGTCTTGTAGCCAATTGAAACTGTTGCAATGTACTTTTGAGCTTTTGAACATAAATAAAGAAGCCTCCCCCACAGAGACAAAGGCCCGAAGACGTAGGCAAAGTTGTGCTGAACTCTGTTATCAATTCTCGTGTTATGGTTTGCTGTCTATTATTTCCTTTCAGATCTGCATATGTGTATGTGGCTATCATAATTCCTCTCTTTTCCTCATTCTTTCATTAAGCTTCTCAATTGGATAATTAATGCATGCAAAATTAAAACTCAACCATAGTCATTAAAAGATCCTACGGATCACCAGCAGTAATCAAAGATTGTGTTGAATCAGTCAAGAAGTGCCACCCATGTCAGATCTTCTCTTGGAAGATGAGGGCACACCCCGCTCCCATGTTTCCCGTCATTACCGTTGGTCCCTTCACCAAGTGGGGGATTGATTACACTACATGCAAGCCCCCTTAAGAAAGGGGGCACCGTTATATCATCGTAGCAGTATACTACTTCACCAAGTGGGTCGAAGCTATGCCAACGTTCAAAGATGACGAAGAGACCGCAACTCTCTTTTTTTTCAACCAGATAATAGCAAGGTTCGACGTCCCGAGAGAGATTGTCACTGACCATGGCAGTCACTTTCAAAACAAAATGATGACCGAGTTAACGTCAAGTCTTGGGTTGAGGCAAGAACATTCATCACCCTATTACCCACAAGAAAATGGTTAGGTGGAAGCTGTGAATAAATATCTTAAGACTATTCTCCAGTGAAAGATCAATTCGGCCAAGTCAAATTGGCATTTGATGTTGTACTCGACATTATGGGCCTACTGAACGTCTGTTAAGACTACAACTGGTTTCTTACCTTTTCAACTCATTTACGGGTTGGAAGCAGTCTTGCCCATAGAGTGCCAGATCCCATCTCTAAAGTTGGCAATATAGTTATTGCCAGACACTTCACCGCTTGAAGAGCATTTATTATACCTCAAGCAGATCAATGAGCAGTGTCGTGATGCGGCCTTGGCTAGCGAGGCTCACAAAAAAAAATTCAAGTGTCAGTATGATCGGTCCATTTGTCCTTGGATTTTATCTAAAGGCTACCTTGTCCTAGTCTATGACCAAGATAAGGACCCCTTGGGGGCAGGCAAGTTCAAACCCATGTGGTTCGGACCTTTCATCATGAAAGAAGTTCTAAAGAAGGGTGCTTATCATTTGGTGGAATTTCAGGGAAATGCTTTGGCAGAGCCTAGAAATGGGCTCTACCTCAAGAAGTATTACTCATAGGTGGGTCGCCTCGGGTGACTTCTTGTAACATATGTATAGTTCTCGTACATTTTCTTTTTTTAGTTTTTGTCTTTTTGGTTTTATGGACGTGTCATTTTTGATGTCATCTTTTTCACTGTGGCAGATTTCAAGTGAATCAAAGGTGTTCATTGGGTTCGCGGACGACGCTAGTCGGAACACTCGGAGGCTTGCTTCCACAACTTGGGTGATTTTCACACCTCAAGGCCAGTTTCTATCTCCAGAAGGTATCTGTTTAGGTGACACCACAAACAATGTCGTCGAATATAACACAGTTCTTGATTTGCTTCATGACGCTTTGTCGCTTGGCATATCTCACCTCCGGGTCTATTTAGATGCTCAGCTAGTTGTGTCTGAGTTAAATGGGGTTTACCGCATTTACGATCCTACTCTACAACGACGATTCTTTAGGGTACGTCTCTTATAACAAAGCTTTGATTACATTATGTATATCCATGTTCCTAGGAGATTGAATCAAGTTACATATACTCTAGCTAATCATATATTAGATTGGCATATTGCACACATGTAAGAAAAAGCACACACACACACATGTAAATACATTTGTAAAATAGATGTAATCCATGAGACGTAAAAAGATGAAAAATATCCATATATATATAAAAAAATATCAGAGTACAAGGGTGGGCACAAGCGCCGCAAAAAATATAGGTTCAGTAAGAGTCACGGGGCTTATGCCCTCAAAAATATACAAAAGGTTCCCTCAACACGTAAGAAGTCTAGCCTTGCTAAGGGTGGGGCATGTTGGCCTTGCCATAGTGAACAACGACGTTGGACAAACATCGAAAGAGTTGGACCCAGGTCCGTGGTACCCCAACAACATGACTCTGCATTGATGGTGGGAGATCCTCGATCTCCGCCATAGGAACTATACGAGTAAGCATGGTGAGGTTCTGCTCCACCCGTCTCAAAACTCTCTCATCCTTTCCGGCTAGAGGTCCCCCTTATGCTATTGGTCCGCCAACTGTGGCTGGTCTCGCCCCTGATCGAGGATGCTGCCTGGTCCTCGTGAAGTCTTCCGGATGCACCGGCCCCACATATGCACATAACAAATACTTAAGTGTCAAATACTCTGGTATACACAAAAAAAAAATGATATATATAAAACGAAATAAAAATTAAATAACTTAAAAAAAAAAACTTAGCCATCTCTCCTCACTCCTCTCCGGGAAGTAAAGGCATGTTAGGATCTTTAGAAAAATTGATCCCGACATAGGGATAGTTCTCTATGGCTGGAATCTGTCGTGCCGACTAGGAAATTTTTTTTTCGTCGAAGGCCTTGCTGGTCCTCCCTCCCCTCTGTCGCGTAAACAATTCCGCCCACCTGCATAGCGCTGGGAGAGAAGCCTCATGCCCTCGTATCGTCTCTCTAGGACTAAGACTAGGGACCCTCTCGAAGAGGAAAGAATAAATAATAGTCTTGAACCCAAAGTTTCTTTTTCTCCGCATACGCCACTCTGTCAACTGCCTCTTCATGCAATCTAGTAAGGTGGTGCTCCAGTCGAAAATTTGTGCATTTAAGAACGGAACCGAATAATTCATGTGCGCCTGGGAAGCTTGATGCAAAGGTGCAGATCCAGTGATCCTCTCAATAAGAAGAACTATCACTTTTAGCGATAGGTTAGAAATCTTGTTTATCGACACGTGAGTACCCACTTTGTCTGTGCCAGATTCGCAATGGAGTCCAATCAACTCTGCTATGTTGTGAGGCCCAGAGGCAAAAGTGAGAAAGTTGACTAGTTCCCCTCTCCTTGAGAGGCCAGTCAGAAAATAGATATCTTCAATCATTGGAGTCAACGATTATCCCTCAAGCATGAATGCATCCACATTATAATGCCAGTAATCTACCAAGGCATTCAACAACCTGGGTTGTGCCCGCATGAATGGACATTGGAAGAATTTCAACAAACCACATTGAGCCAATGCGGCAATAGCATCAGGGTCCTCTCCGACCAAAAAATAATTATCCTCATTCTCCCTCTCTCTTCAATGAACATACATCCTGCAATTGACAAGTTCAGGGGGGATTAAATCTTGCATCTTTTAATTTTTTCCACATGTCGGAGGGTATACGCGGGTTGTAATATACACAGTCGCGTATGCCCGCATTTAGTCTTTTCTCTACATGCAGGCATATGTTGGCTATCATAGGATAGTCCATGCATACGTATGGATGAACTTTTTAAAGGTCAACACACCCCCCAAAAACAAAAAGAAATGCACAAACGAAGAATTGAAATGCAAGAGGGGCTACTATGTACTTACTTGGTCCAAGCGAAAGTTCGTTTCGTCCATTGAAGCTCTCAGAATCAACTCTTTTGACAAAGGGGTGTTTTTGGATTTTTAGTCAATTTCACAATTAACAATGGTGATAATGAGTTGTTGGCTTCTATTTATATACTTTTTGGTCCCCTTTTGTCATTTTTTGGACTCCTTTGTCATTTTTTCTAGCCTGAAAATCGTTTAGTATGGTTCAAGAGTTTCTTATGGAATGTCACGATAGGGTTACTTTGGGTATTGGGAAACTTTTTGGAGATTTGGGTCATTTTAAAGGTCCTTTGGTAAAAATAATTTTTTCCAACTTGTTGCATCTAAGTTAGGATTCCACCTCCACTTTCTGTACCTCGTTGTCTTTGTTTATTTTCCATAGGATCGACCCCACCAAGTTGCGACACAGAAACATCATTGATTCTTTAGAAGTGTCGTAATTTAGTGGTAGAGCCTCCCCCTTCATGGATTCCCTAGGTAGATCCTGGTTGCATTTTTCGTGTCCATGCCATCGTTAATGACTATAGGCTCGAGAGTCCTTATTAGTCCTATCCTAATTACGAGTTTGAGCCTCATCTAGAAGATTCACCATCACTCTTGACCTCACTCTCGGGACTCCCAAAAAGTGGTGGGTCTTCTTTTAAGCCCTTTTCAGACCCTCTAAACATGAAAAGATTGCCGAGTGATCTTGTTGCCTTTCACACTCGCTAAACTGAAATTTGAAGGCACGTCTGTCCGACGGTAGTTTACCCATTTTTCAGTTCAGATGGTTAACTGTACGAACAAAGGTATACTTTAGGAGCCTCAGTTCTCTAGAAGGATATTCTTAGGTATAATTTTAACCCTTTTTCGGGCTCGAGGGACTAAATTTACGAAAAAAGGAATTCCCACATGAAGTTGATAGTTAAGCTCTTTTCACACTCCTTAAAAGTGAAAAGATTTTCGAGTGATGTTTTCTTTTTCACACTCGTTAAAATGATTTTTGAATAAACGTCTTTTCTGTGCTAGTTTACCCCTTTTTTGAACCGACTAGACTAACTTCGAAAAAGGTACCCCAGTGGAGTCTCCTTTTATGTTTTTTGAGACTCTCTAAAAATGAAAAACCGCCGAGCTTACCTTCTTTGGGCTCGTTAAATTACATCGAAGAACATTATCATTGTGTCTTGTTAATCGCATTTGCATTCCTGTGTCTTTGGCCTAATTTCGGCTCCATGTTTCCCTCAACTGAACCATCTGAAGCATGCCTTATATGCAAGCCTTGTAGCACTTTGCCTCTACATCTTGACACCTTGACCCATGGAGGGATTTTTTCGAGTGTCCTTTTCCTGCATATGTCTCCTTAATATGAGCATTAGTGTGTTCCTTGTTCTTGGAACTAGTATGTTTGCGACACTCATTCCCACTTTCTAACGTAGCATTCTTTTATTCTTTTTCAATCTTCCCAGAAATTATTGAAAAAGACAAAAAAATAAAATATACCCCAAAAAGAGGAAGGGAAAAGTATTTTATTTTTGGTAGCACATGAGTCTCCCTTGGACAAAGAACATCCTTCAGTTTGTTCGTCAAGCTCTGAGATTTAATATGACTTTAGGAAGTTGTTCTCGCTACAGAGAGTTGTGTTCTCCTCTGTTTGGTTATTCTTCCAAACATATGGAGAGTTTGCATTGCCTCCTACATCGTGAACTTATATCAATACCATGCTACTTGAGTCTCATCAGTTGTTGTGCTATTGTCCAAGGGAATTTTTTACCAAGCTTGAGTCGGCCCTTCTGCAGTTTGTCTCTTGACCTCATGCCCGACCATCCCCAAAAATGCCATTCAAGTCATTGTTCGAAATCAATGAAGCCCTCAGCCTGATCATCAAGATCCTCTAGTCTGTTCCCGACGAGCCATCGAAGACCTCTAGGTACTGAAGTCGTACACTCATATTACACTCCTACCCAAGTTATGAATATTTTGAAGTTATTGCTCGAGCTCTGAAGGCCTCATCTCTATCCATCATGCATCATTATCTTCTTGAATATGGATACTATACATGTATATCTTTTTGATTTTGAGATGTAGATTCATTGTGTATTGCTTGCGACTACACTTTATATAGTTATATGACATGGATCTGCAGTGTATTTGATTGGCATCCATGATTTTTTTTCATTCCGAGCATGGGTATGCCCACCTCGGTGAGACAATTGTTATTTTGTAATTGGCACCTCCCGAACTTTGGTCCCTGGGCTCACTCGTTTCATACGTTGGTAAAGATTGGTAATGTATTTTGGCCATCAGATGCTCTTCTGACCTCACACATTAGGGGGCATATGTTATAACCCTAATTTTCACCAGACATGCATACCTGGCATCATGCCATCTCACTTGCCACTTTTTCCAAGACACCATTGAAAAAATCTTCTAAAAACCATCCTTTTGAATATGTACATGCCCTGCACCACTGCTGCCCGCGTGTATACGTTAGCTGACCCATTACATCCCGCGTATACTGACAAAATCACAAAAAATAGAAAGTTGCAGACGAAATACGTATTTTCGGGTAATTTCCTAAACCATTTGACCACCCATAGCCGGTCACTCAACTAGATAACTACCCTCTTTTAGCCTATAAAAGAAGAGGTAGGGGTCCCATTTCAAAAGAGAAAAAATAAGAGCAAAGAAACTCTACCCTTTTTTGTATTCCCCTTGCCACCAATCTTTTGCAACCATTTTTTGAGAACTGAAGAGGAGAAGCATATGTGGAAGCGGTTGGTGCACAGTTGAAGAGGAGTCGAGGACCATATTCGAGGAGTAGTAGCCGATCTCACCATTGTAAGTGACTTTTGTGAGGTTAATAGAAAAAATTGCTTTTCCCGTCTCGCCATATGAGGTGTTCAATATTAAGTTTTGATTTATATTTCATTAGAACATCTAACCCACTAATTCATATATAAGATTCATGTTTGTAGTTATTTGTTTGTCTGTTTGTGAATGCAGGTTGGATTTGGGAGGAGACTTTTAGTCGAGGAGAAACCAAATGCAAAAGGATCGATACCAAACATGAAGTTCAAGGTAGAGTTACCGGATCCTTTTATCCTTGTGTTTTATGCATGAATATGGGATCTATGCTGGGATAATAGTAAAAAGTAGGAGACTTTAGACGGTTATTTATGCATGCATTACAAAACCCTTATTTCTAGTCTATAGGGGGTTTTCCCACCCACATCACAGATGCATCGAAAATTCTTGATCATGAATCATGGCCTTTATTGATTTCATGATTGTATGGTTCTTTCTTTTTGCCACACCATTTCGCGAGGATTGTAGGGAGTAGAGGGATCCCTCTTAATCCCAACTTCCTTGCAGAATTCCTTGAATTCATCTAATGTGAATTCTCCTCCATTATCTGACTTCAAAATATTTTTCTTCTTTTCCGAAAGGTTTTTAACAAGTTCCTTGAATTCTTTAAACTTGTTGAATACTTCACTTTTAGCTTTCAAAAAATAAATCCAATTTTTACGTGAGAAATCATCAATAAAAGAAACATAGTATACATACCTGCTAAGTGAAGTGGCTGACATTGGTCCACACACATATGCATGTATAATGTCCAAGGCTCCTTTAAATTTTCTATCACTGCTTGGAAGTGGTTTCTTCACGTTCTTTCCTTATGCACATCCCTTGCATATTCCTTCATGATTCATTTGGATTTATGGAAAACATGTTACCATCTTGCTCACGATTGGTAGGTATTTGTAATGTATATGAGACAACCTTCTATGCCAAATCTCACTTAGAGTAACTGAATTGTGTACTAATGTTGAAACTAATTGTCCCTTTAAGTTGTATAAGCCTCCTTCTTGAACACCAATCACTACATCATCATCAATATACTTTCCTTTTGGCCACATTATAACTTCACCATCAATGAAAGAAACTCTGAATCCTTTCTCATCGAAAGATGAGATAGAAAGGGGATTCTTCTTTAAACCAAGTACATAAAAAAAATCCTTCATCTTCATAGGTTTTACAGAATCCTCTGTAAGATGCTTCTCCTACTCCTTTAATGGGATACTGATAGTCATCATCGAGCTTCACCTTGTGAGGTGAGTCTTTCTGAACTAATTATGAGAAATAATCATTGTAGTATGTCATGTTCTTAGAAGCACCACTATCAATAAGACATGTGTCACTTCCATGAGTGATTGTACCTGTAAGATCTGAGATCAAAACACATTCTTCGCTTGACTCATCTGCTTTGGATCTTTCTTGATCAGGTTCATCATCTTTTGCGGCATGAGCATGATGTATTTTATACTTTCCTTTTTTGACCTGACCTTTAGAGTTGGGACAGTTTATTGCAATGTGTCCCATATTCTGACAGATGTAGCATTTGTAATTTGAGAAATCCTTCTTAAACTTGTGTTTCTTTTGTAATCCATAAGGCTTCTTGTGTGAATGGAATTCCTTCTTCCTCTTTCCTTTTCTAGCATGAGCTTCTAGAGCTTGATTTTCTTCATCACCCAATTTCTCTTCTCTCGCTGCCAATCTGGATTCTTCCTGAGTACAATCCTCCCATAGTCTGCAAAACTTTGTTATCCTTCTTCTCTAACATATACCCTGAATGAATGATTCCAAATATATGGGGAGACCATTCAATGTAGTCATTACTAATTCAACTTCTTTGATTGTGTCTCCAATGGCTTGAAGTTGTTCTTTGATTTGAGACACCCTTGTGAAGTATGATTGGATAGTTTCTGAACTCCGCATATTCAAATTGTTGAGTTGTGTCCTCAAGGTCATCTTCCAGTTGATATTATTTCCTTCATAAAATTGGGATAAGGCATCAAACATTTTCTTGGGAGTTGTCAATGATGAAACATGAGGGATCATATGATCCTTGATATAATTGACAATGATTCTCCTTGCCTTAAGTAGGTTCTTTTTTTGTATTTCCTTGGCCTCATCTTCGTTTGGTTTTGGAAATTCTTCTTTGACGAAATATTTCAAGTCATTCTCTTCTAGAATGCACATCACTCTATACTTTCATGCTCGAAAGTTATCAACACCCTCAAGCTTCTCATCAAGCTTGGTATTAGGTGCCATCTTGTCCTTGAACGATAATACAATAAGAGAAATGAAAACTTTTCAAAGAAAGGTTTTGAACTTAACAGAGAGTGTGCTATGCCAATGTGAACTACTCCAACTTCAATGTGCAGCTGCGAAGATGTCTTGAGCTAGGGTTTATGAGGAAACCCTAATTTTTCAAAATGTGAATTTTGGAATTCTACTCCGAGGGAAAGGTTCACCCTCCTTAGGTGAGCTGCTTGGTATCTTTACTTTGACCAACATCCTTTATAAAGTGGGATAAATCACCTTCTAGGGTTTTGTACAGTTGCAGGAAGTTGCAACAGTTGTAGCAGTTGTAGTTTTCAATTCTTCATCAAACTGAGAATCTAAACCTAAGGAAAGATGCGCTATGGTTAGGAGAGCCTTCCTATGGTCTCAACTTCCCCAACGAGTTCTTCTAGACTATGAAAATTACTTCTATAAGGCCCGTTCTAATTCCACGTTAAAATTTCTCTTAAGAAGTTGAGTATGTTCAATATTATTTAACTTTAGACTATTAAAACAATAACTGCATGCATAAGGAGCACTGAAAGAAAGACATCCACAATATACACAAGATTTATCCTAGGAAACCCTTGTGGGGGAGAAAACCCAACAAATCTTCTTCAATATATATTCATCAACAAGTACAATGTGTCTCTCAAGAGATATCTCACCAAACAAAAGATAAACCAGAAACCCTAACCAGAATAGGGTAGCACACCACTAGACCAAGATAGTCCTCCAAACGATAATCAAAACCCTTCACTAGAACACCCTTCCTCTATAGTTGGGTCTCCTCTTCATACTTGCACAATTTTACTTGTTTGAGAGAGCTTGTGTTGTGCATTATTCACGTGAGGCGCCTAGCCTCTTATAAATACAAGTTGATCCACCCAGAAATAGGTCAGGGCTGACTTGTACACTTTACTCTTTCTATTTTACAATTGAATTTTTCCAAGGCACAATAGGCATGACTTTTACAAAGGCACACTATGGCTGACTTTACAAATATAACATAATATTATTATTTAGGTTTTTTTCTTGGTTTAATACCATATTGATATAATAAGAATATCTTTCAAAGATACTCAAACTTCAACATGGTTGGGGTGTGGTTGGGAGTTGGAGGGTCTTGGCAAGGGCTAGAGACAACAAATTCTTTTGGCTACCATTGTTAACGATAAGTTTGACCATATAACATTTAATGTCACAATTTCATTGAAAAGTGCCTTGAAATGGGATTGGAAATATGTATTGGCCATTAAATAAAGATTATATATGGATTCAAAGGATTGTCAATGGAGATTATGTTTGGATTAAATTGTTGTGGTTCAAGATGGGGTTTCATAATAAAGGTTTTATCCTCTTGTTGGGATTGGAAGGCTCAACACTTTGAATTATATTGCATTGGGGACTGATGAAAGGTATAACATTTTCCACAACATTGGGGCACAATTGGGGGGGGTGTTGGTTTTCAGATAAGAATGTTTGGCTGTGGAGGGGGTTTGATTGTCTCTTGATTTCAATTTAAATGCTACAACTAGGGCATGTTGAAAAACTTAGGCTAATGTTACACCTTCAAACAAAGCTACTTCATTATAGACAGATGGGCCAATAAACCAAAGTTAAACTTGATAAGCAATGTAGGTTTGTCGTTAGATACATTGTGTTGGACTTGGAGTTTGGTAAAAATTATCGATAAACTAGAGCACTCTCTAGCTAGAAGATTGTCTTCATTGAAGTCAACATGAAAGTAAGACTTGGTTGTATGGTGAAGGGTAAAAAGGAGCATGCGAAGTTTTAGAAAATGGTGTCCATGGTTTAGTAACACATTAATTCAAATATACATAAACCTTATTACCTTGGTAGGAGTGGGGAGACCATGATATTTATTAGTGATTTTGCATCCATTAGACAACACTTCCTTCAAGTAGTTCCCAACATGTTGGACCATATTGGCAAAGGTCCAATCTAGAGGTGTATTGAAATGCTTGTTGAGGGTATGAATCCAACTATTTACTTGTTCTCCCTCGAGGATACCAAAAAACCTAGGAAGATAAATCTTGGAATTTTCATTGCAAACCTTGTTGTTGTGAGGAAGGGTGTCAATGCATCATGGTGGTCATCCCCATAGCGAAATTCTCTATGATTAGATCTCGTCCTTGTTGACCATTGACGTTTTGTTGGTTTTGGTTGACCAATCACTAGAAAAATTGGAAAAGGAGTTGGTGATATACCATCTGGAGGTGTTGAGGCAATAACACAATAGATCTAGGATACATTTGGAATGAGAGTTTCTACAAGAGAGTGTGGGGGGGCATAAACTATGAGATCATTTCCAGGGGATTGAAACATAATGCTTAAGGAAGCTAGTAGATTTGGATAAGATTGTTAGAAAAATAGGATCACAGAGCAATAACATAAAACAAATGCGGAAAAAAAAGAAGTTACATAATACGATAGAGACATAGTTATATGTGGTTCACCCAGTGTGGGCTACGTCTACCAGATAAATTTCTAGTTCCTTCCTATTTATTATCCAACAAAATGAAGGGATACAACCTACAATTCAACCACTACAACTTCCTCTTCTTCGTCTTACAGTCTCCTCTTTCAGAATACAATAATCACCCCTATACACAACCACAATACAATTCCTTCATAAAATAGGGTTTCCTTCTAGGGAAAAAAACCCTAAAATAACTTCTACCATCATATTTGTGACATTATAATGAATGGTCCAGATTGACTATGAAATTACAATATTTTACAAGGCAAATTTTCCTAATATTTCGCTTCAGGGGCGCTGCTCCTGAATCCCCCACCAAGGGGGGGGGGTGTGATACAAAAATTATCGCCTCATCTCATGGACCACCTTGGCAATATTTTTGTGGGGGGAAATCCCCCCCCTCCCCACACCCTCGTTAGGGAATGGGTTCCAAGCATGGCTGAAACAAACCTTTGAATCGGGAAAATAATCAGGCTCCACAACCAACAATCTCCCACTTGGAGACTGATCAAAACAACTCCAATGATGTTGTACCTACTAGATTATACTCCTTCTTGGACGTGACATATTTCTCATATTCATCTTTATGATTGAATACCAATTGAAACTGAGTAGGAACCCAATTTCTCCCTGGTTACTCCCTTTGTTAACATGTCTGCAATATTCTGGCTAGTGTGTATCTTTTCCAACTTCAAATGTACATATTCCAAGACAGATTGTATGAAATGGTACCTAAGATGTATATGATTAGTATTTGAATGGAAGGCTAAGTTCTTTGCAAGATGAATTTCACTCTCGCTGTCACAGTACAACCTGATATTCTCTTGCTTCTTTCCCAATTCCTTCATAAACCTCTGTAACCAAATCATCTCTTTACTAGCCTCTGTATCAAAAACATACTCGGCTTCTATTGTTGAAAGTGAAACAACCTTTTTTAGTTTGAAATCCAACATATTGTTGTTCAACCTACAATAAAAACATACCCTGTGGTGCTCCTCCTTCTATCTTTATCACCTGCCATATATGAATCAACATATCCCTATAGAACAATGTTTAAACCTCCAAAAAATAAT
The DNA here is from genome assembly GCA_009831015.1 of Picea engelmannii. Lineage (NCBI taxonomy): Eukaryota > Viridiplantae > Streptophyta > Pinopsida > Pinales > Pinaceae > Picea > Picea engelmannii. The sequence goes on along the minus strand of ML789854.1, from coordinate 626,390 downwards.
GCATGAGTAGAAGTACCTCTCAAATACCTGAGAATCCACTTTACTGCCTCCCAATGTTCTTTACATGGATTGTTCATATGCCTGCTCACACCTCCCACTGCATGTGCAATATATGGTCTTGTGAAAACCATCACATGCATCAAGCTGCCAATTGTTGATGAATAAGGGACCCTAGACATGTATTCCATCTCCTCCTGTGTCTTGGAACACATTTCCTTAGTTAATTTGAAATGGTTGGACAAATGTGTACGAACTGGTTTTTCATTCTGCATTCTAAACCTCTCCAACACCTTCTCTATGTAGTCACCTTGAGACAATGTCAATTTGCAATTTTTCCTATCTCTTATTATTCTCATACCAAGGATTTTCTTTGCAACACCCAAATCCTTCATCGCAAATGAATTAGCTAATTTATTATTGAGCACATTTATATCCTACATATTAGACCCTACAATAAGCATGTCATCTACATACAATATCAAGATAATATAACTTCCATTTTCTAGCCTTTTAAAATAAACACAATGATCAAAATGACATCTGGTAGAACCTTGTTCTGTCGTAAACCTGTCAAACTTCAAATACCACTACCTTGGAGATTTCTTTAGGCCATACAATCTCTTCTTCAACCCACATACCAAATTTTCCTTCCTGTTGATCTCATGCCCCTATGGCTGCTGCATATAAATCTCTTCCTCCAAATCTCCATGGAGAGAAGTTGTTTTTACATCTAACTATTCAAGATGCAAATATTCTACTGCCAAAAGACTTAAAATAGTACTAATTGAATTCATCTTAAAAACAAGATAAAATATTTCATCAAAATCTATACCTTTATTTTATGCAAACCCCTTTACAAAAAGTCTATCCTTATACTTCTTTTTTCCTCCATCTTCTTCCTTCAAATTGTAAACCCATTTATTCTACAATGCTCTTTTTTCTGCAGGAAACTGAACCAAGTCCCAAGTATGTTTATTTACTAAGGAATCCATTTCCTCTTTCATGCCTTGCTCCCACTTCTTTTTAGTGTCTACCTGCATTGCCTCTTCATAACATTCTAGTTCACCGGAATCAATCAACAATATATAATACAATGAAGGAGAGTATAATTCAGTGGGTCTACTTAACCTGGTAGATCTTCTAACAACAATTGTAGGAGTTTGAGGTACCTGCTTCTCCTGTTGTTGTACATTTTTATTTTTTGGTACCTTTGGAATTTCTTTTTCAGTGATCTCATCAAGGACTGTGTATTTTGGTTTCTCTTTTTCCCGTTTCTTTACTTGCAACTGATCTTTGTACATGAAATTCTCATTGAATATGACATATCTACTCCTAATGATTTTTTTATTTTTATAATCCCATAAACGATAACCAAAATCATTAACACTGTATCCGATAAAGGTACACTTCTTGTATTTTTCCTCAAGATTTGTTCTATTTTCTTTATCAATATGGACAAATGCTTCACAATCGAAAGTCTTCAAAAAAGAATAGTTTACCTTTTTACCTGTCCATTCCTCCTCTAGAATTTCACCATCCAAAGATCTTGAAGGTCCTCTGTTTATTAAGTAAACACCAATATCTACAACATCTTCTCAGAATTGTAAGGGAAACCCAACATGCAATCTCATACTCCTTGCACACTCCATTATTGTCCCATTCATCCTTTCTGACACACCGTTTTCTTGTGGTGTTCCTTTAACTGTCTTCTCTCTACGAATCCCATGGTATGAACATCAATCATCAAACTCCTTCCTACAATATTCACCTCCAATATTTGATCTAAGACACTACAACCTTTTTCCTGTTTCATTCTCAACCAAAAATTTCCATTTCTTAAAAGTATAAAAAACATCATATTTTTGTCGAATGCAATAAACCCAAGTTTTTCTAGTTGCATCATCAATAAAAATAAAATAATAACGAGAGCCACCAAGAGATGATACATGAGATGGTCCCCATACATCTGTATGAATAATCTCTAACCTCTCACTCTTCTTTTCTTTTCTGACTCAGAGAAATATGAATCTCTTCTGTTTTGCATAAACACAATGCTCACATAAATCCAAATCAATTTGTTTAAGATTTGACAACAAATTTATTTTGTGAAGTATCTGCATCCCCTTCTCACTCATGTGTCCAATCCTATAATGCCACAATTATGTATCCACTCCTGTAGAAGATAAAGATATAGAAGAGTCAGTATTACCAATACATAAATACAATGTACCTACCTTATCTCCTTTTGCTATCACCAATGATCCTTTGGTGACCTTCCACACCTTATATGTAAATATAGATATACAACCTTCACTTTCCAACTTCCTTGTTGAAATAATAATTTTCCTTAGATCTAGTACATGTCTTACCTCTTTCAATAACCTTTGGTTTCCATTCTTTTGCTTTATTTTTACCTTACCCATTCCAACAATTTTACATGGTGCATCATCACCCAAATGAACCTGTCCAAAATCACCTTGAACATAATCTAGAAATTTTTTCCTATGGGGTGTGGCATGAAATGAAGCCCCTGAATCTACTACCCAAGACTCATAAATATTATCTACAGAAAGAATCAAAGCATCTTGTAACACATCACCTATTATTACATTTGCTTCTTGATTTTTCTCTTGTTGTCCATCTCTTTGTTTCTTTGGAGCTCTGCAGTCTTTCTTTAGATGTCCTTTCTTCCCACAATTCTAACACTCTATATTTCCCAGTATGTATTTGGATATTCCCTTCCTATAATTCTTATGGTTCCCTGAGTCCTTTCCTCTATCCTTTTTTATTCCCTTGTTCTCCATGTTTAACACATTACCTAATGTCTCACTTGTTCTTTTCCGTCACATTTCCTCGCTAAGGATAACACCAAAAACAACATCAAATTTTAGAGTGTTTGAACTAGAGACAGAGTTATAGCCATGACCAAGCCATTCCATCTTTCTAGCAATGGACACATGATTAGAAGAGCTCTAATCTCATCATCAAAGTCCACTTTTACAAAACATAGTTGATTAGTAACTGTATTGAATTCATTTAAATGATTTACAACAGACCCACCTTCTGACATCTTCATATTAAATAATTGCTTCATTAAAAATACCTTATTGGATGCCGAGGGTTTTTCATACAGTTTAGCCAATGCATCCACCAAATCCTTCGTTGTATTTTCTTTTGAAATATTGAAAGCCAATGATGTTGGCAGTCTCAACTGTACCGTTCCTAGTGTATTTCTGTCAAGAACCTTCGATTCTTCGTCCTTCATGGATGTCAAATTCTTTTCTATTCCTCCCAATGGTAGGAATAGATCCTTATGATATAAATAATCTTCCATATGCATCTTCCATAACGGGTAGTTTTGGTTGTTAAATTTCTTGAACCTAAACTTTCCATATTTCTTCATTGCTCCCACTTGAACCAGGAACCGTCTTTTCCTTCGAGTTACCTTTCGCTTTGATACTAATTGTTAGAAAAATAGGATCACGGAGCAATAAAATAAAATAAATGCGGAAATAAAACAAAAAATATACACAATACAAGAGAGACAGATATATACGTGGTTCACCCAGTGTGGGCTATGTCCACTAGAGAAATTGTCAGGTCCTTCCTATTTATTATCCAACAAAATGAAGGGATATAACCTATAGCTCAACCATTGTAACTTCCTCTTCTTTATCTCACAATATTCTCTCTTAGAATACAATAATCACCCCTATACACATGCACAATACAATTCCCTCATAAAATAGGGTTTCCTTCTAGGGAAAAAAAACCCTAAAATAACTTCTACCGTCAGATCTGCGACCTTATAATGAACAGTCTATATTGACTACAAAATTAAAATATTTTACAAGAAAATATTTCCCAATATTTCACTTCAGGGGAATTTTTCCCGAATACCCTGCTAGGGGGGGCAATTACAGTTGTGGGGGGGGGGGGGGGGGGGGGAATCCCCCCCACACCCCCCATTAGCGAATGGGGTCCAAGGACGGATGAAACAAACCTATGAATAATGAAAACAATCAAGCTCCACAAGCAACAAAGATGCAAGCATGGGAGGGTGTCTCATGATGGTGAAGGAGGCTATGTAAGCTAGGATAATTGATATCAATTGATGTGAAATGAGATAGTGTATAAATATGATAAATAAACCAGTGAATGCACAACAAGCCCAGAAAGAAAAGGATAATAAAATTGGCCTAACTGTACACTACTATGGTACAAATACTGCATTATAAATTGTATCTATATATTTGTACAAAAAAAAGAGGCATGGATATGTTATTGAACTGTTCCTCCACACAAGAAAATAGGAAACTTATGCAAATAATAATTAAATTCACACACATCCATACAACAAAAACAACATACAAATATTGTTCTTCTCTTCTTGCGTTGCACCCTTATCGTCATGTTGCATGCTCTACAAGTATTGGGTTTCCTTGGGTTGTCTGCTCCTTGTTGGTTGACTGGGTTGACATTTTATGAATGTAATTACAAGGACTCCACAAACTGGTTTCCAACCAGCTTCTCCTAATACATTGTTCAGATGAAGGGTTTGATTTGGATTTATATTATAAGATATATCATAACATTGGGTCTAGTAGGAACTGTAGTGATAAAAAAATAATCGATGTGAAAACCTCTTGGTTCTTAAAAATTCCAGGGTGAAGATGTATCTATCTTAGTTTATTTTATTATTATCAAAATTAATTTTGTTGTTGTTTTTATATTTGATTTTCATGGATTTTGACAAGTTTTGAATGTAGCAAAGGTTTATAAAAAATGTCATTTGACTTTGGACATCAATTTATTTATTTATTTTATGCTATGTTATTTTATTGGTGTGACACATGTTACACATATGTATCAACTAGGTTGTAAATGAAACTCGTTTCTCTTAATGCAAAAATGAGGATACAAAATTGCCTCTAAAAATATTTTGATACTTATGCAAATCATATTTCAGATATGATGCTAGTGGAAAATTTCTTAAAGAATGTTCTTGATCTTAAGAAAAATATTATTTTTTTATTGTCCTTTTGATCTTGACCTTGATAACCATGGTTTATTATTCCTTCCAAAGTAGGGAATTATATTATTGATGTATAGAATATCTATACTAGATGCCCTAGGTGTGTATCCTTGATGCCCTATGTGTGGATCATTGTTGAACTTTTCACTTTCCTATGAATACAACTAATTTAAGCTTGAGGGAGTAGTGTTTTGAGAGACCTCCAAATTGAACCTTACCTTGAAATGTTGGTAGTCCATTGAGGGTGAACGTACATAGTATCAAAGATGTATATTTTCTTGAGGGTAAGGATAATTCCATATATTAAATGGAATACTAGGAATGCAAATTAATCTAGGATTGTTTGCACAATTCCGTCCATTTTGGATTGTATTGGATCTATGAAGGGAATTGTTGTTAAGGCCATGCTTATTACACACTATTATTCTAGGTGATCTACAAACTACCATGGAAATTCCACTGTAATTGTTCATTAGAATAGATATCACGAGTTTATGAAAAATATCCCTATTATGTAGTGTTTAATTATTATTATAACTTAATGTTTCTAGCTTACTTCTAAAATCAATGCAATAAATTGATATTGCATTAAAAATGGCCCTAAAAAATAAACACTACATCATCCACACAATGAACATAAGAAATACAGTGGGGAAACCCAACTATAAGGTGAGGAATATGCCCTATTCTTTTCTTCTCAAGTACAAAATGAAAATACAAAGAATGATAGACTCATTATGGAGTTTCCATAGACATTGTGGCTTGTATTCCGCCTACATGTCTTCTACTTCCTTTACTCTGCTCACAATATCCCACTCCTTTAATTTTTTGAACTATGGAAAAACAAATTAATGCCAGAAGATTGCAACCCATTTCTTTCCTAGTGGCCTATTATTTAACATGTCCTAATATCTATCTAGGGCCAGGGTTAGGTTTTTTTCATT
>ML789854.1:566201-612693 GCA_009831015.1 Picea engelmannii | reverse complement strand
TTCATTATAGACAGATGGGCCAATAAACCAAAGTTAAACTTGATAAGCAATGTAGGTTTGTCGTTAGATACATTGTGTTGGACTTGGAGTTTGGTAAAAATTATCGATAAACTAGAGCACTCTCTAGCTAGAAGATTGTCTTCGTTGAAGTCAACATGAAAGTAATACTTGGTTGTATGGTGAAGGGTAAAAAGGAGCATGCGAAGTTTTAGAAAATGGTGTCCATGGTTTAGTAACACGTTAATTCAAATATACATAAACCTTATTACCTTGGTAGGAGTGGGGAGACCATGATATTTATTAGTGATTTTGCATCCATTCAACAACACTTCCTTCAAGTAGTTCCTCTTCATAACATTCTGGTTCACCGGAATCAATCAACAATATATAATACAATGAAGGAGAGTATCATTCAGTGGGTCTACTTAACCTGGTAGATCTTCTAACAACAATTGTAGGAGTTTGAGGTACCTGCTTCTCCTGTTGTTGTACATTTTTATTTTTTGGTACCTTTGGAATTTCTTTTTCAGTGATCTCATCAAGCACTATGTATTTTGGTTTCTATTTTTCCTGTTTCTTTACTTGCAACTGATTTTTGTACATGAACTTCTCATTGAATATGACATATCTACTCCTAATGATTTTTTTATTTTTATAATCCCATAAACGATAACCAAAATCATTAACACTGTATCCAATAAAGGTACACTTCTTGTATTTTTCCTCAAGCTTTATTCTATTTTCTTTATCAATATGGACAAATGCTTCACAACTGGAAGTCTTCAAAAAAGAATAGTTTACCTTTTTACCTATCCATTCCTCCTTTGGAATTTCACCATCCAAAGAGCTTGAAGGTCCTCTGTTTATTAAGTAAACACCAAAATTTACAACATCTTCCCAGAATTGTAAGGGAAACCCAACATGCAATCGCATACTCCTTGCACACTCCATTATTGTCCCATTCATCCTTTCTGACACACCATTTTCTTGTGGTGTTCCTTTAACTGTCTTCTCTCTACGAATCCCATGGTATGAACATCAATCATCAAACTCCTTCCTGCAATATTCACCTCCAATATTTGATCTAAGACACTACAACCTTTTTCCTGTCTCATTCTCAACAAAAACTTTCCATTTCTTAAAAGTATCAAAAACATCATATTTTTGTCGAATGCAATAAACCCAAGTTTTTCTAGTTGCATCATCAATAAAAATAAAATAATAACGAGAGCCACCAAGAGATAATACATGAGATGGTCCCCATACATCTCTATGAACAATCTCTAACCTTTCACTCTTCTTTTCTTTTCTGACTCCGAGAAATATGAATCTCTTCTGTTTTGCATAAACACAATGCTCACATAAATCCAAATCAATTTGTTTAAGATTTGGCAACAAATTTATTTTGTGAATTATCTGCATCCCCTTCTCACTCATGTGTCCAATGCTATAATGCCACAATACTATATCCACTCCAGTAGAAGATAAAGATATAGAAGAGTCAGTATTACCAGTACATAAATACAATGTACCTACCTTATCTCCTTTTGCTATCACCAATGATCCTTTGGTGACCTTCCACACCTTATATGTAAATATAGATATACAACCTTCACTTTCCAACTTCCTTGTTGAAATAATATTTTTCCTTAGATCTAGTACATGTCTTACCTCTTTCAATAACCTTTGGTTTCCATTATTTTGCTTTATTTTTACCTTACCCATTCCAACAATTTTACATGGTGCATCATCACCTAAATGAACCTGTCCAAAATCACCTTGAACATAATCTAGAAATTTTTTCCTATGGGGTGTGGCATGAAATGAAGCCCCTGAATCTACTACCCAAGACTCATAAATATTATCTATAGAAAGAATCAAAGCATCTTGTAACACGTCACCTATTACATTTGCTTCTTGATTTTTCTTTTGGTGTCCATCTCTTTGTTTCTTTGGAGCTCTGCAGTCTTTCTTTAGATGTCATTTCTTCCCACAATTCTAACACTCTATATTTCCCAGTATGTATTTGGATATTCCCTTCCTATAATTCTTGTGGTTCCTTGAGCCCTTTCCTCTATCCTTTTTTATTCCCTTGTTCTCCATGTTTAACACATTACCTAATGTCTCACCTGTTCTTTTCCGTCACATTTCCTCACTAAGGATAACACCAACAACAACATCAAATTTTAGAGTGTTTGAACTAGAGACAGAGTTATAGCCATGACCAAGCCATTCCATCTTTCTAGCAATGGACACATGATTAGAAGAGCTCTGATATCATCATCAAAGTCCACTTTTACAAAACATAGTTGATTAGTAACCGTATTTAATTCATTTAAATGATTTACAACAGACCCACCTTCTAACATCTTCATATTAAATAATCGCTTCATTAAAAATACCTTATTGGATGCCGAGGGTTTTTCGTACAGTTTAGCCAATGCATCCACCAAATCCTTCGTTGCATTTTCTTTTGAAATATTGAAAGCCAATGATGCTGGCAGTCTCAACCATACCGTTCCTAGTGTATTTCTGTCAAGAACCTTCGATTCTTCGTCCTTCATGGCCGTCAAATTCTTTTCTATTCCTCCCAATGGTAGGAATAGATCCTTCTGATATAAATAATCTTCCATATGCATCTTTCATAACGGGTAGTTTTGGTCGTTAAATTTCTCGAACCTAAACTTTCCATATTTCTTCATTACTCCCACTTGAACCAGGAACCGTCTTTTCCTTCGAGTTACCTTTCGCTTTGATACTAATTGTTAGAAAAATAGGATCACGGAGCAATAAAATAAAATAAATGCGGAAATAAAACAAAAAATATACACAATACTAGAGAGACAGATATATACGTGGTTCACCCAGTGTGGGCTACGTCCACTAGAGAAATTGTCAGGTCCTTCCTATTTATTATCCAACAAAATGAAGGGATACAACCTATAGCTCAACCATTGTAACTTCCTCTTATTTATGTCACAATATTATCTCTTAGAATACAATAATCACCCCTATACACATGCACAATACAATTCCCTCATAAAATAGGGTTTCCTTCTAGGGAAAAAAAACCCTAAAATAACTTCTACCGTCACATCTGGGACCTTATAATGAACGGTCTATATTGACTACAAAATTAAAATATTTTACAAGGAAATATTTCCCAATATTTCACTTCGGGGGCATTTCCCCCGAATACCCTGCCAGGGGGGGCAATTATAGTTGGGGGAGGGGGGGGGGGAATCCCCCCCACACCCCCAATTAGCGAATGGGGTCCAAGGACGGATGAAACAAACCTATGAATCATGAAAACAATCAGGCTTCACAACCAACAAAGATGCAAGCATGGGAGGGTGTCTCATGATGGTGAAGGAGGATATGGAAGCTAGGATAATTGATATCAATTGATGTGAAATGAGATAGTGTATAAATATGATAAATAAACCAGTGAATGCACAACAAGCTCAGAAAGAAAAGGATGATAATATTGGCCTAACTGTACACTACTATGGTACAAATACTGCATTATAAATTGTATATATATATATATTTGTACAAAGAAAAGAGGCATGGATATGTTACTGAACTATTCCTCCACACAAGAAAATAGGAAACTTATGCAAATGATAATTAAATTCGCACACATCCATACAACAAAAACAACATACAAATATTGTTCTTCTCTTCTTGCGTTGCACCCTTATCCTCATGTTTCATGCTCTACAAGTATTGGGTTTCCTTGGGTTGTGTGCTCCTTGTTGGTTGACTGGGTTGACATTTTATGAATGTAATTACAAGGACTCCACAAACTGGTTTCCAACCAGATTCTCCTAATACATTGTTCAGATGAAGTGTTTGATTTGGATTTATATTATAAGATATATCATAACATTGGGTCTAGTAGGAATTGTAGTGATAAAAAAATAATCGATGTGAAAACCTCTTGGTTCTTAAAAATTCCAGGGTGAAGATGTATCTATCTTAGTTTATTTTATTATTATCAAAATTAATTTTGTTATTGTTTTTATATTTGATTTTCATGGATTTTGACAAGTTTTGAATGTAGCATTATGTTAATAAAAAATGTCATTTGACTTTGGACATCAATTTATTTATTTATTTTATGCTATGTTATTTTATTGGTGTGACACATGTTACACATACGTCTCAACTAGGTTGTAAATGAAACTCGCTTCTCTTAATGGAAAAATGAGGATACAAAATTGCCTCTAAAAATATTTTTATACTTATGCAAATCATATTTCAGATATGATGCTAGTGGAAAATTTCTTAAAGAATGTTCTTGATCTTAAGCCAAATATTTTTTTATTTTATTGTCCTTTTGATCTTGACCTTGATAACCATGGTTTATTATTCCTTCCAAAGTAGGGAATTATATTATTGATGTATAGAATATCTATACTAGATGCCCTAGGTGTGTATCCTTGATGCCCTATGTGTGGATCATTGTTGAACTTTTCACTTTCCTATGAATACAACTAATTTAAGCTTGAGGGAGTAGTGTTTTGAGAGACCTCCAAATTGAACCTTACCTTGAAATGTTGGTAGTCCATTGAGGGTGAACGTACATAGTATCAAAGATGTATATTTTCTTGAGGGTAAGGATAATTCCATATATTAAATGGAATACTAGGAATGCAAATTAATCTAGGATTGTTTGCACAATTCCGTCCATTTTGGATTGTATTGGATCTATGAAGGGAATTGTTGTTAAGGCCATGCTTATTACACACTATTATTCTAGGTGATCTACAAACTACCATGGAAATTCCACTGTAATTGTTCATTAGAATAGATATCACAAGTTTATGAAAAATATCCCTATTATGTAGTGTTTACTTATTATTATAACTTAATGTTTCTAGCTTACTTCTAAAATCAATGCAATAAATTGATATTGCAATAAAAATGGCCCTAAAAAATAAACACTACATCATCCACACAATGAACATAAGAAATACAGTGGGGAAACCCAACTATAAGGTGAGGAATATGCCSTATTCTTTTCTTCTCAAGTACAAAATGAAAATACAAAGAATGATAGACTCATTATGGAGTTTCCATAGACAYTGTGGCTTGTATTCCRCCTACATGTCTTCTACTTCCTTTACTCTKCTCACAATATCCCACTCCTTTAATTTTTTGAACTATGGAAAAACAAATTAATGCCAGAAGATTGCAACCCATTTCTTTCCTAGTGGCCTATTATTTAACATGTCCTAATATCTATCTAGGGYCAGGGTTAGGTTTTTTKCATTMCTTAACTTTTGATTAGGGTTAGGGATTCATGTGTCAATTCTYRATTAGGGTTAGGGTTTTGGACTCTTTATAATCTTCTTAAAAGTCCACAAGTGACAAGAGCCACATGTGTGAGTAATGGGAGTTGACGTGGCATCCACTCTATACCATTGTGGTAAAAAATATAGGTCAACTTGAAAGAAGCACATCTTCCTTATACAAAATTCGATTAAGGTGATATTTGTGCCATTGGAAATATCTCAACATGTAGGACAATGCAAAAGTATTGGAAACTTTGTTTGCAAAGTTTTGACCCGAAATGTACCAAATGGGCAATAGAAGTTTTCAAGAACCCAAATCACCAAAATAGGACTTTCCCATTGAATGTTCCCTATAAATCAAAGATCCATTTTTTCCACTTAGAAAGTGATCCACTTCGTTATATATAGTAATCCACTTTAGATCATGCCTCCCCATTTTGGGAGGATTTTGTTCCTCAAAAGATTTTTACTGAAGGAGGTGAGGAAATTGTGCTTGAAGTACTATTTGGCCTTGCTTAAAAGATGTCCTTTCAACTGAACTTTCCATATTTCTTGTTTCCTTTTAGTAGTTTTCAAATTCTTTTGCAAGGTATATGCTTTGCTAACTATTCTTGAGTTTTTGGTGCTAAGTCTTACATGTTATGTAAGACTTGTCCTTCATTTTTCTTGTCTAATATGGAAGGCTCATAAAGTTTCAAATTTCTACATCTGGTACTGAGTAAATGCACATATATGGAGGTAGACAATGTCTGTAGTCATTGTTAGCTACCTTCTCCAACAATTCAAAAATATCATAGCATAGAGCCTTGATCTTATTACTATTACCTTGTACATTTTCTTTGTTTATATGCTACTAGACTCAGTCTTCTACCTTGAAATTTTTCTTCTCAATTCCATGCTATTCGTGTTGGGCCTCTACTTTAATAGATATTCCTAATCTAGTTAATAAACATTTCAATCTTTAATGATTCTCCTATGGTGTATTCAATCACTCAACCTTGTTTTCCATATACGACATCTAAAGGAAAATGTGGAAAACATCTAAGAAGGCTTCAAAAGGGACTCATTGGTGGAAGTGTGGACTACTTTGTTAGAAGAGTGTTAAATATAAATCAATTTTTTGTCCTAGGTCCTTTGATGCATTTGATTGTAACCCCTCAAAAGTTGAACCAATTTCCTATTGACTTATTTTGTCTACCCATTAGTATGTGGATGCAAAGTTGTAGATCTCTTCAACTTGGTATACATCTTCTTCCAACATGTAGTCCAAAAGGTAGTGAGAAATATGGTATGTCTATCATATATTATGTTACTTGGTATCCCAAAGTGCACCCAAACCTTTTCAAATAATATGATTGCTACATATTTTCCCTTGATGGTATTTTTAAAAGGAAACCAAATGCACATATTACTAAGCTTGTCCACTATTACAAATAAGTAGTCATGGTTCTTCCTAGTCCTTGGTAATCCATCCATGAAATCCATGAAATACTCTCCCATGGTCTAATTGGAACATGTAAGGAATGGTATAAACCTTGCTTTGTATCATTGAGTTTGTTAGCACAAAAATGAGTGCATCCTATAATAGTTGAACTACCTCTTTCATTCTAGGCCAATACAAATACCTCTATAAGTTGACCACTATTTTTCCAACACCAAAATGCCTTGCAAATTTCAAGGAGTGAACCTCTCTAATAATTTTCAATATTTAACCTTTGCAAACATAGAGCTTATCCACTTTGTAGTGCAATTCGTCCTAGAGATGGTAGCTAGGATTGCTAACACATTTGTCTTCACAAACTTGTCCTTATAGTAGTTGAAATACCTCCTTGAAGTCTCCATGTGAAAAAGAGTACCTAAATCTATGATTGTGATTGTGAGTGGGATTAATATAATTTTTTCCAACTTATTACTACTGTTGTTTTTATATTTGACGATAAGATGAAATTGTTGTAAAAGTCCCATCCACTTGCAACGTTTTGTTTGTTGAATCTTACTATAAAGCTTCAAATATTATAGTGATTCATGATCAATGTGGATGATGTTATATACATTATGTGGATAATTTTATATACATAAAATAAGATAGGAAATAAATAATATAACAATAAAAAATCATTCAATAAATAAAAGACTAGAAAATAAATGCATTTATAGAAAGATATAACCTTTCATAAAAGGCACCAAGACACCCCTTAGTTATATTTGTTTGGGGACCTCTCATTGCAAAAATCATTTATATTATTCATCATTTATATATACTTTATACTTTATATTGATTCTCATTCCCTTTGAGTAAATTCAATCATATAGTGTACTTGCTCCACTGTTACCAGATCCATCCATACAATCTCCCCCCCACTCAACTATCACTACGTCACTATGTTGTACTCTCTTGTTTGTATACCACCTTCAGAGATCCATTTAGTTGTCATACACTCTTTTCCATACACGACAGTTAAATTTCCACTTAATTGTTGTATTCTCCTATATTTACATCATCATTATATCTCCACTCAATGGTCGTATGATCCTATCTGTACATTGTTGTCAAATATCTGCTCAACTTCTCATACTCTATTTTTTGTACACTACCATCCTAATTCTTATTCCATCATTCCACTACTTGTACTTCCTCATTGTATAATGACTGTATACAATTTAATCAACACGTACATCCATACCCTTGTAGTTGAATCCGTACAAATATGCACTACATTTAAAAATGTACCATCATCCATCACTCAACCACCAATAGTTGAAAAAATAAAATTAAGAAATTCTCTTCCAAAGACAAAAAAAATGGTGTGCAATGTAGATGCAAATATCATGCTAGAGAAATATTAAAGCCAATACAATTATATTATTGAGTTGCAATCCAAATTCTAGTAGGATATCACTACAACCATAAAGGATGAGATGAAAGAAGGCATGGACCAGAAAAACAAGATGTAGCCCAAAATCTCAAGTGGGTGATCACTACAACTGTAAAGGACGAGATGAAACAAGGCATGAATAATATGAAATAAGAAATAACATAGGTTATCAAGAGGGAGGTCAATGCAAGGGTAAAGGATGAGATGAAACTAGGCATGTAAACTCTAGAGAAAATCCTCAAAGACTCCTTGGGAAGAAAAATTTCTTCAAATAAAACTAATCCATAACCGATCATGTCTAGGAATGTTTCATCACTCATCCCCCAACACCCACCCTACACAAATCCATGAATCTATGGGTATCCAATGAGGGTAAAACTAGACTTATCAAAATTCGATGAAATTAAAAAGCAAAGTGTGGCTTGGAGTAACAAGGTAGAAAAATTCTTTGAGATACATAATGTTCAAGACATAGATGAAAACATCTAGTAGGATTCCAAGCAACTCAAGTGCAACACATACAATCAACGCATGTGGTGGAAGTCCTTGTCCTTTTCATATCAATGAAATACATTCAAGAATGATTTATTTAAGAGGTTCTAAGGTATCAGTGAAAAAATATTTCTTTTAAAGATCACCATAATACAACAAAAACATGATGTTCATGGATACAAACATGAATGGGAAACATTGGCAATGTGCGTATCCTGGTTATTAGAAGATCGACTAATCCAAACTTATTTGCATAGATTAAATCCACACATAAATGACAAGTTATAAATGGATAGTATCACAATCATGGAAAAGACTAGAGGTAAGAAAGAAGCTATAAAAATCAAAGTAAGCAAGTCATCCCAAAAATATGACAAGGAATACAAAATCCTCTCCAAACCACAAAGGATGAAAATACAAAATATATTTTAGTGCATCTATGAGAAGAAAGTAAACATAGTCTGGAAGCCCAAATACTAGGAGAGGGAAAATGCAAGTGTTGTAGAGAAAAATGGGATCCCATACATAGGTGGTATAAAGGAGAAAACTAAAAAAAGTTATATAATGCAAGAAAAATAAATAAGATAAATTATGTATTGAAGAAACATTTGAAGAAGAAGTACAAATACCTCAAAATGTCACATCAAAATCATAGGATGAGAGCAAACTAAGAATATTGTTAGTAACCATAATTGGTATCACCCAACCACAAATGATGAAATTAAAAGGGAATATAAAAAACAATGTTATGGTTCCCATACATACAAGAAGTGCCCATAATTTTGTTGGCTTTAATCTTGCAAGGAGACCAAATCTTTTTGTCCATCCAGTCCTTGATATTAAGGTGATCGTTCTAGATGGAAAAAAAAATTGAAGGTGTGGAAAAATTCCACAAAGTAAAATAGAAAATACGTGATTATAAATTAGAATATGAATTCCACACCATACCCTTAGGAGGAGTAAATGTAGTCTTAGGATTCAAGTGCCTTAAAAAATTAGGAAGCTACATTGCAAACCATTTGAACACTTTACTAAATTCAAGTGACAAGGGGAAAAGTACAATTTGTATGGGTTCCAATCTCCTTGTACCCAAATTGTGTCCTCTCATCAGATGGAGAATATGGTTTGTAAGGGAGAACCAATGTTTAAGGAACACTTCCATCAAATAGAGACTCTAGCCTTAGAACTATTTAACTCTAGGAACTTAGAGATTCAAGAACTATACCATAAATACAAAAGACATTCCAAGATCTACCCATGGATATGCCACTAGAAACAAGAATTGACCACGTAATTGAAATGAATTCAAATTCAACCCTTTTCAAGGTTGAGACATATAGATACTTGCATCATCTTAAAACAAAGATAGAAAGATTAATCCAAGATCTATTGAGATGTGGTGTTATTACAAATCAAATAAGTCTATATGTAGCTTCGGTTCTTTTAGTACAAACAAATGATGGTTTCTTTATGTTTTGTATATATTATCAAGGATTAAACAAATAATGATTAGAAACAAATTTCCCATTCAATTCATAGATGAAATGTTGGATGAGCTTCATGGCACTAAATACTGTTAAAGTTAGATTTGAGATTAGGATAATATCAAATCTAGGTGAAATTAGAAGATGTTGCAAAGACTTCTTTGTGAACTCATGAAGGACACTATGAATTCAAGGTGATGCCATTTGGGCTAACTAATGCTCCTGCCACATTTCAAGCAACAATGAATGAATTTTTCCAACCTTATTGGAGGAAGTTTGTACTAGTCTTTTTTATGACAATATTATATACATCAAAACATGAAATGCAAATCATTTCAGACATGTACTCTCTCTTTTAGAGGAAAATCAATTTAAAGAAAAATTACAAAAGTGTTCATTTGGTTATGAGGAAGTAGAGTAGCTTAGTCAAATACTATTAAAGGAATGAGTCAAGGTAGATCCAAATAAAACCAAGGAAATCACGGAGTGGCCCAAAAACCAATAATATATCCAATTTAAGGGATTAACAAGATATTATTGAAGGTTCATAAAAATCCACACTAATTTGACAACATCACTTTCAAACCTATTAAACAAAAAAATAATTTCAATGGAATAAGGAAGTAGAAGAGAATTTTGAATCTTGGAAGAAAATTATGTTGTCAACATTGGTATTAGAAAACCTTTATTTTAAAACATTGGTATTATAAAACCTTTATTTTACAAAACCTTTCGTATTATAATGCAATGCTTTAGTATTTAGAACATGGAGACTACCCAATAGATTTTGAGATTTGGAAACTCAATAATGGAGAAACTTAAAGTCTACATACAACAAGGAGATGCTCTCCATTGTACATGCATAAGAAAAGAAACATCAATATCTTTTGGGAAAGAAAATTCTTAATACATATTGATCACAATATTCTTCAATACATACTATAACAAAACACTTTGTCTATGGAATGAAAAAAGTGGATAGAGAAGATTGTGACTTTCAATATTGAAATATTTGATAAAAAGGAGAAAGAAAATGTAGTTTTTGATGCACTTTTGTGGAAGGATGAAGAGCTAATATTATACAAAACATTGTTTGTAGTTCCTAAATGGTTAAATGAAATTCGAGTCAAATATGCTAAGGACCCTAAATCACGTTCCATAATCAATAACTTGGGCCAAACCCAAAATTGAAATGGAGAAATGACATTCTCTAGTACAAGGGAAGAATTTGTCTAACTCTGTCATCAAGATTTAAAACAAACGGCTTAAAAGAATCCTATGATTCATTAGCTACACGACATTTAGGATTTTCCAAAACCTACTATAATGCATGACAACAATTTTATTGGAAGGGGATGAATAAATACATTTGGAAATATGTAGGAGTGTTTGACATATGTCAAAGGAATAAAAGTGAAAATATTCATCTCTAGGGTTTATCCCCCCCCTACACGTTCCAAACCAAAAATGAGAAGGAATATCCACAGACTTCATTGAAGGGTTACCCATATTACATGGGAAGGACAATTTTTTTTTTGTGGTTGATAGATTAACTAAGTATGAACATTTCATGAGGTTAAAGAAAGTAGAATCAATAAAGAAAATTGTAGAAGTGTTTTGTAAAATTTTTATAATTGCATGGGGTTTAGAAGATAATTGTTAGTGATAGGGATGTTGTGTTTAAGGGTAATTTATGGAAATAGTTTCAAAAACAAATTAGAGTATCTCTTAATACGAGTTCAACTTACCATCCTCAAATAGATAGTCAAATATAAGTTGGAATTGTTTTTCTTGAAGCTTATGTTTATTGTTTCGTGATTGATAAGAAGAAAATATGGTTCCATGGTTACGTCTCGCTAAATGGTGGTATAAATATACTTACCACAGATAATACAAAGCGACTCATTTTCAAACTCTATATGGGTATGCACCCCCAAAATAGGAGTTGGCATTGAATGACATGATGGGTTTGGAAATAAGAAATCAACTAGTTGTAGAGTTAGAAGGTCAGTCAAATACTCAAAGAGATTTTGACAACCACATGTCACTGTATGAAGGAAAAGGTAGATGAACATAGGTCAGGAAGAGAATCTAAAGTAGGAGATTGAGTGTTCGTAAGACTTAAACCATACAAATAACTTTTTATTAAAAAACAAGAAAAGAATAAGTTGGCTCCTAAATCTTATGACCTATACAAAATCAATGAAAAGATCAACCAAGTAGAATATGACTTGGATCTTCCAAATAAAATACACGTCCATAACATTTTTAATGTGTCACATCTTAAAAAAATGTTGGGATAATATGAATCAATGCAAAGGGAATTTCCTACTCTAGATAATGAAGGATTAATTTTTTTAGAGCCCGAAGCTATGCTCACCATCAAAGAGAAGAAAATTCACTCTAGAAAAATTAAAGAGCACCTCATTAAATGGAAAAACCTTCTACGAGAATATTTGTAATGAGAGATGGAAAATGTTCACCAACAATATCCCTCATTACCCTTTCTTTGAGGACAAAGCACTTCGAAAGGGGAAGGCAATGTTATATACATAGAATATGTTAGGAAATAAATAACATAATATGGAAACCAATAATTTAATAAAATTTAATAAAATAACATAATAAATAAATGAATCAATAAAGAGACATAATATTTCATAAAATGTACCAAGCAACTCCCTTAGGTATATTTATTCAGGTCTCTCTCATCATAAAATTTATTTCTACTATTCATTGTTTATATATAATTTATACTTTATATTACTAGCCATTCGATTTTGTTATAGCCTTAATTTCCACCCTACATGGGTAGAAGGGAATCTAGCAGCAGATGAAAACCAAGAAACAACTCTAGTTTAGGATTTGGTTCATTTTTTAGGGTCCTTGCTTGTCATACATGACCATCTAGCGATGATTCATTGGCCAGATATAGTGCAACCAAGAATGACCTTTTCAAACTTATATGTTCGTAGAGTTTTGAAGAGGAAAGCGAGGGATGAGCTGGTTCTTCATGGCATGAGCCTTGGAACTCACATCATTCGAGTATCCATTCGTCTTTGGAAGATCTTCATGCTCTCCCAAGGATCATCCAAGGATATATATAAACAAGGTAAACCTTGAGCATAGAGGAGAAAGAATCATTTGCAAAGTCATGTTGTCCAAATATAGAGGAGATTCTCCATAACAGAACTCACAACTCCACTGGGGAAGAATCTTTGATGATTCTCTAGTTTAGAATCCCTTGACAATTATCCTTTGTTTCTATTTTTGATTTAGTCTCTATCTATCCTGTTACTCCCCCACAGTTTATATCTCTCAGATACGAAAGATCTGAGCCATATCTTTCTTTTTTCAACATTTTTGCAGTAGTTTCTTATTGCACTATTGGTCTCCAATGACTATTTTCCCATTGGAGGTCATCTGGCCTGTGACGATCCCTGTAAACTGGGAAAATTACAAAATTCTCATATTTCATTGTTCAAACCTAGATTTTTCTGATACCATAGATCTGTGCTGTAATATCTTACCTATGTTCTAGATTTTTTTTCACATCTTGTGTCTTGAATGCAAGTTTGAAGTGTGTGTTTGTGAGGCTTACTCAGATTGCTTGTGTACACTTAATTTTTGTCTAGTGATTCATTGAAGTTGGGATCTGCACTGAACATATTTGATTAGATATGGTAGTGTCCCTTATTGGTTTCATTTGGTTTGTTTACCATTTTGTGATTTAGTGTTCATTGCTATATATACATTCATAGTGAGTTTTGGGTGAGATTATTGTAGAGACATCGGAGTAGGTTTTTCAACAATTTTATACAACCCCTGCTTGTTGATTTGCTAGTTTTCCATTTGCATATTTTGTTCCTGATTAGATTAAGAAAATTTTGCATCACATTTGGAAAAATATAATATTTTTTTGCATGCTTATGAACCTTTGAAGCATTAAGAACAAAAAGTGCATTGGTGAAGTGTTTGGTTTGAGTGCTTGTAAGAATTCTTGGATATGATTTGTTTACATGGTTTCTTGGTGTTTGAGATTGCACTTTTAGGTGTACAAAGAAAGCGATATTTTTCCCTCCTATAGTTAGAATTCATCGAATTGAACAAGTGTATCGTCATTTTTGCAATGCTTTGGTTGGGTCAAGAGTAAAAAATACCATAAAAGTTTCATCCATATTCCCTTTGACATAAACAATAGCCACAAGAAAAAGATTCATAAAATTAAAATAAACTAGACTCTTTTATTTTCTAGCAAACCAACATTTGATAGGCTTAGGGCCTTGGAATAGGATTGGAGAGTAAAATCTAGATGACCACTAAAACGAAATCTAGAAGTTATTAACAAGTGTAAAATTCATTTTTGCAACTAGTGTGTTGGGAAGATCCTCTAATATAGGAGTCAAGCACGAGGACACATCACAAAAAATAGGAATATTACCCCTCTCTACTTGTTTTGGTGTTTTCCGTATCGCTTCGATTACTAAGTATATGGGTTTTTTTTTGTGCCAAACCTATGTGTGAGGTAACACCTTCAAATCTTCGAGCATAGTTACCCTGTCCTTACATGTGGTCGGTCCTACGACTGTTTGCATGATCATTGATTATGAGGTGGTAGACTTAATGACCATTCCTAGGTAGCTTACAGAGGAGATTGCAGCTGAGATTTTCCTATAGTACCCGGGAAAGACGTTCGTTCATACTCTTATTTCCCTTGGAGGGTGCCACCTTAATAAAGGGTGCTTACATTGGCAAGGGTTTTTTCATGTTTTTCATCATAACTTCTCCTCGTACCTTAGCTAGCCAATCTTGTGGGGAATTTATCTCACCCAGAGGGTTGGTTTTCGGAAGGCCCCTTGAGCCATTTTTTTTCTCGTTGTTGTCCTAGATTTGATAGGGGTGTGCTCTTTGATTCCAAGTCTATATTTTCCTTAGGTTGGATTGTGTTTGATTTTCACATATAATTTTCATTGTGGTTGAATCACCACATTAGTCTTGTTGATTACGAGGACTAGAGCTAATCAAGAAGGTACAACCACCTCTCAAGTGTCACGAGATAGGTGATTGTGAATACGA
Source organism: Picea engelmannii (assembly GCA_009831015.1). Lineage (NCBI taxonomy): Eukaryota > Viridiplantae > Streptophyta > Pinopsida > Pinales > Pinaceae > Picea > Picea engelmannii. The sequence continues at coordinate 597,465 of ML789854.1, read as the reverse complement.
AGAGTCTCATATTTGGTTTGAGGATACTGACTGGGTTGAAGTGGAAGTGGTTGAAGAAATTCCTCCACCAAACATTAACCCTCCTTCGACTGATCCTAAAGCACCCATACTTATCCAGGTAAGGGAACTTTTTAGTGAACCTTTTTATTTGGTTAGTGATCCTCACACAATGTTAGCACCAAGTGTTTCATCTGTTAAAAATTTGGTATGCTCATTTAACCATAGACAATGTCACATCATTGTCACCCAACCATAGGAATTCACTACGCCACCCTTGATCACACTAACCTTTTCTTAGATAGAATGATTCCAACAAGTCCACACTAGAACCAACATATAAACCATACCATAAAAACCATTGTTTCATCAACAACACAATACCAAGAGAACGCACCTCTACTAATAGAAGTGTACCTGTACCAAGAGAATCACACAAGAGAGATACCATAAATACTAAGATTACACCATGGAAACTACTGCACCACCCTCTCCATACTTGCACTTCGTTCTGTTGCAACTGCAACTGCTGTAGTTATTTCTCCTTAGACTTGCATTCTCCTTCTACCAAGTGAGTGTGTGTGAGTTTAAAAATGATCTAAGGCATCACCTTATTTATACTTATTCTTCCAGTGAACTTTTCCCATGGGGCCGACCTGTCTTTTCTGGAAAATATAATTTACTTTGAATTTTTCTGGCAGGGATGACTTCTCTTTATGGGGTTTTCTATTTCTTTATTATTATTCTCCTTGGGCTAAATTATATTCTATGGCTTCCACACATATGTTTAATGGTTCTCTTACTTCCGAAATATTCTATTCTAAGTACAAAGGTTACACTTGGAGGTTAATACCTCCCACAACTACCAAAACATCAACACTCCCTCTTAGCTAGGGAGGTATTAACTATTATGTTCTTCATGTAATGGTCTCAAACACATCCGTCCATCTCACATGGCATGGGAAATACTCACATGGTCTTGCATACCAATCTAAAGGTAGCATCACCATAGCCACACAAGTTATCTCATGATCAAACATATCATGTCACAAGTAGCATGGCCAAATAGGCCATCTCATGATCAAACAGATCATGTAACAAGTAACACCATCATAGCCACATAGGCTATGTCATAGTCACACACAAAGACTATTTAATTGTCATGTCACAATCATGCATCTGGGGTCTCATCATCCTTCTGGGCTCTATCTCATCATGGGGCTTCAACTCTCCAACTCACACAAAATTTGACATCTAGTTCATACAAAACTAGTAACTCACTAACTCACACAAAATATGGAATTTAGTCCATATAGAACTAATAACATGTGTACCAAAATATTTCACTAGAGTAGAAATATCTCAACGTACCATACTATTTCACTGGAGTAGCTATGCATACACGACTATTTCACCGGAGTAGCAATATATTAGCATACCCCACTATTTCATTTGAGTAACAATATCTCAACGTACTAGACTATTTCATTGGAGTAGCTATGCGTACCAGACTATTTCATTGGAGTAGAAATATCTCAGTGTACCAGACCATTTCAATGAATTAGCTGTGCATACTAGACTATTTCACTGGAGTAGCTATGTGTACCGAACTATTTCACTAGAGTAGCAATATACCAGACTATTTCACTGGAGTCCCTGCATACCAGACTATTTCACTAGAGTAGCAGACCTGTATACTAGACTATTTCATTGGAGTAGCAGATGTCCAACACACTAGGTTGGCCCTCTAGCTATCCTAGAGGCACACCCTCCTTGAAGGATCTGCGTGAAGCCTCCAACCACACAAATTGTTTAGTCCTCCATAGCTAGGAAAACATGCGAGTCTCCCCGAAGGATCTATGTACACATCATCCTGAATGGTGCCACAGTTAGTGCCCAAGAATTCCAACCTATAGTCCACGCTATACCATTTTTCTATCTGGAGTCACATTTATAACTCATCATTCCCTCTTACTAGGGAATTCCTTCTAGACCACACCAAGATTGTATCTGAAGTAGAGAAACTTCACTCTTGATAGAGGCTTGGTCAACACATCTGCTATATTTTCATCTGTAGTGACATACATGAGCTTCACTACTCCCTTCTAGACCATATATTTGATATAGTGATACATGGTGGTGTCCACTGTCTCTGAAGAAGTATCACACAACAACTTCAGATTCGTCACCATTCAAGTAGGCATGGCCTTGCAATCCATCATCCCAAATTTCTTCAGGATATCTACTGCATACTTTACTTGATTAAGGAAAACCCCATATGGTCTCTACCATACCTCTAGGCCTAATAAATAATGCATCATACCCAGGTCTTTCATCTCAAACTCTGATGCAACCTTTCTCTTGCACTCAACAATGAGATTCTCGTTCCCTGTTAGAAAAAGGTCATCCACATATAATAGTAATATCACCGGTCCACCATCCACAAACTTGTAGTAAAGGTTGGAATATTATGTAACATCCCTCTCTGCGCACTGAGAAAACTTATTCTTTGAGGACACTTTCTTGCAAGTGATCTAGACTATTATGATATTAAAACATTTGTCCTTGATTATGATGCGTTCTGATAGATGACATGATGTTTTACTGCATTGACATAGGCATGTGCTATTGACTCGGTTTTGCTGAGTGTGCAGGGTTTTGGACCTTGAGGATGCAGAGGCATCGATGGAAACCCTTGGACTCCGGATTGAGTTAGGGAGTGTTCTATTTGAGTTGACTTATTTACTGTGCTATTACATTTGATTTGATGATATGATGTAGACATGTTCTGACATGATTGTTGATGATGCAGGCTGATGATAGCTTGCCGACAAGACTCACATATGGAGTAAAGGGGCCACACACGACTACCAGAGAGGTTGAGGGAGAGGTGTGGACAACAACCTTGCCACATCCTACTATCACTCCCATCGTGGCTTGAACTGTAGGTGAATGATTACCTAGTTCGAGAGGATCCACGATGCCATGAGGGCAGACTGCGACAGTCACTCTCGATGATTCTAAGGGGCGTGCAATAAGGCGGGGGCCTTATTCCTTAGAATCCCTTAGTCTCCCATAAGTTCACCTGGCAGAGTGTTGACTCCATGGGTTATTGATGTCTACCAATCAGTCAATAAGAGAGTGGCACCCGTGGAGCACGTAGTGCACCCTGAAGGGCACGTCGCGCAAAAGAAACAAATGAGGCGAGTGGCACCCTTGGAGCACGTGGTGCATCCTGAAGGGAATGTTGCGTTGATGTTGATGAAGGAACAAACCTATATGGCCCTAATACATTTAACACATTAAGAAATTCTTAAACAACTTCCCTAATTAAATGTCGCCCAGTTCAGAATCTAAGTCCTAAGTCTAAAACTTCTCTAGGGTAAAATTTTGTCTAACCTTAAGAAAAAGACCCTATAAAAATAAAAATAAAAATTTAAACTAAAAACCACTTAAGTAATAGTTTTAGTCTTCATAAAATTTTTGGGGTAAAATGAAGAGAGTAAGAATTTAATTAAAATCAATGGATTTAAAATTATAAAGAAGAATTTAATTTTTAACTTGTGAAAGTGTAAAAAGATATTAAATTAATAATAAAAGGAAAAGATTAAATAGTGCAACTGTCATTTTGGCTCTAATAAAAAGGGGAAAGAAGGGAATAATAAAAATTAGGAAACTAAGGAATGGAGGAAACATAATAAAGGAAAGAAGGGAACTTATGGTAAAAAGCGAGGTCAACTTAGTAAAAAAATCTACAATAAAGAACCTTCTAAATTGAACTAAATTAGCAACTTCATTTTAGGGAAAGTATTTAAACCTGTAAGGGAATCTAGGAACACCTAGGAGTAAATTTAGGAGCAACTCTAGGTGGGTGAGGGAATTAAGACAATTTAAAAAATTAAAGAAAATAGTTAATGGAGAAACGTGGGGGACGAATGACACTTGTACGATAGAGAATTTTTAGAAGACTTTCATTAAAAATTAAATAAAAAGAGATTTAGGGAAAGTTTGGAAGTTCTAAAACTCTATAAAAGAAAGGGAATATGAGGAAGAAAGGGATCGAATGTTAGCGTAACGTTATGCTACCGGAATTGTGACTTGATCGATTACTTGTGGGGAGTTGGGATTTTCCAGCTCGGATAGGAGTGGTAGCTCGACCTTGCGAGGTGAGCTGGGAGCTAGACGTACCATCTGGATAGTGTGTGGCCCCTTTGCGGCTCAGGGGGCTAAGGGGGAAGCAGAGTACCCCTAGTGATTGGCTGGGAGGTACCGGTGTAGTCTCGACGGTTGGCGAGCAGGATTTGCCCGAAGCGCGCGGACGACACTCGGAGCAGGCGAAGAGGCAAAGGTACGCCCTTCGGTTTAATGAAAGACTTTCTAGGATGTATGATTTAGACCTGTAGGTGTATTGTTAGTGGTTGTAAATGGTTTCACTGTGTAGGGAACCCGTCCCTCTAACCTGCTCGATTTTAAATTAAATTTATATGTTCGAACAATCTCCGAAATTTCTGTGTCTAAATTTTTTTATGACTGAAACTATATGTCTGATTTAAGACTGATTTTTATAAATGTAATGCATTAAGGGATTAAATTGACGGCGGTGCACATTATGTTCAAAATTTACGTTGTGAATCTTATGTAATGAAATTTTGTTTAGAAAAAAAAAATGGGGTAAATGAAATTTTAGGAATGTAATGTTTATGTTTGTAAAATTTACGTAGTGCAGTTTTATAGTTAGATCTGGCGATATTTCCCCTTCCCATATCCTTTATACTGCTGATACAACTGCTCGAATTCTACATTTTCTGCAACATACTCCTGCTTCTGTGTAAGGATCTACAGGATCCATTTTTGCGACCAAGAGACCTAGAAATCTTTCCCTATGAAATTTCCTTTGAAGACATGGCTTAGTTTTCAGGTTCATAGTTATTCTATATAACTTCTCTACCTCAAGCGTGAGTGATTGCGATATGATGATGTGAAAGGTATGCCAGAGGATGGTACAAAGTCAAAATGATTTCCACTGTCACTCACATTGTGTCGATCATACTTGGGTATGCCAATCAAACTTGGGTATGCCAGAATAGTGAAGACAAGCAGCTCCTGGATTTTCTACAACGTTTTTGTTGTTTTAGTAATTAATTATTCATTAAATTTTTGATGTCACATTGTTATCCTTGATTATTCTTTAGTCTTAATATTTTCAGGCTATAATGTCTTGGGTTCTCTACTATAATAATCTTTTCGATTGGGAGACGGACCAGTTTGCCTTACGACCTTCTGATTTTGGATCCTACACCTCGTTACCCTTTTCTTAGCTCGTTTCTCATGATCTGGTTTCAATGTGACTGATTACCCTTTTTCTTAGCTCATTTCTCACGATTTGGTTTTCTCACGATCTGGTTCCTCATGATGTGTTTCTCACGATCTGGTTTCAAACGATCTGGTTTTAAGATGCCTGATTACCCTGTTTTTTTAGCTCGTTATTGCTCATTAAACCTTCGTATTATTATTCTTGGACTTTGAAATGTTTCTGGCATTTTTGATTTGAAATTTATATGTAAATTCGTTTCTGGCATTTTCGATTTCAAATGTATCTGTAAATTTGTTTCTGGCATTTTCGATTTGAAATGTTTCTAGGAATTTTGATTTGAAATGTTTCTGTAAATTCGTTTATGACGAATTCTGTCCTAGGCTTTGGTTTTGGGTTAGCTTTAAGAAACTGGCCCTATAGTAATAGGAACAACAGGATTTGGTTTATGGGTTAGAATTTAGCAACTTTTACGGTTAAATATGATACTTTGTACTTTGAACATGTGGATACGTCCACTCATATGCCTCCATAGAAGTGATAGATCTAAATTAATATTAGATGATGTAGCCTCAATGCTAACCTTTGGAAGGAATTTGAGCTACTGTGTTTCTAAATTTATGTGAGATTCATGTGCCGGTGGTTAATGTGGGATTTGTCACTGGATTTGATTTATTGCCTTTTTGTGTTCCCCTCAATGCAATGTTAGGGTTACATATACACATGTCACTTTTTGAATCTGTTATATTCCATTGTAGGGTTACAAAATTATATGCCATAGATGTTACCCACTAAAACATGCATTTAGGTTTTTATTATTTATGCTTGGTTCCTTTATAAGGTTAATAAAAACATTAAGAATGTTCACATTATTACACTATTTTACTTGATATTGATGAAATAATAAATTGCACGATCACATTTACCACATTAGTAAAAATGATAGTTATAAGCTAATATGCCCTTTTAGTTTTAAAGGGGAATGTGGTCCTAAAACCTTGCTACATCCATTTAAAAGTGTGAGCTACAGTAGAATGTAATGAATGATTAATCCTGCCTTGAAGTAAAGTAGATGACTACCTTGCATCAATCATGGATTTATAATCATTGGGCTGTTGCGTTAATTATTGGTTCACCATTACTGGCTATCGATTATAATTTAGATCCTTGAGTTAATATTGATGTTAATTTATATGCTTGAGATAAAAGATTTTTGAATTTTGTGTTAATTATGGAATTATAATCATTGCGATGTGGAGACAATTATTGGCTCATAATTATTGTCTAATTGAATTATAAGTTTAGATCATGGAATGAATGTTAATGTAAATTTTACAAGGATTGCGTTTAATGATTTAGGATATTTCGTTGATTATAGATTAAATGTTATTTATTGCGTCAAATGATAATTATCGCGATTTCATTATCTTTATGATTTTAATTAATGACTAACTATCTTGTTAAATGTTAAACCAGTCGAAGTTCAGACTTTCACAATAAGGCCCCTTGAATGTTGATTTAGAGGGTACCTTGTTGACGAATTATGATCTAAGGTTGCGCAATGGAATGGCCTTAAGACTCTTATAGATTGTAGTCCCTTGATTAACTAATGTCGTACTGGGTTGTAAAATTTTGTGTGCTTGGTATGCTTGTGTCAGGCGGGAAGTAGATGCCTCCATGTTCCTTAGAACAGTCGCCAGCCCTGAGACCTTAAATGGTTAAAATCGATGGGAACCTAGGCTTGAGCGTTGCTTATGTGTCTTGGAGGTCCTAACCATTGCAAGGTAGGATGGAGGGGTAGTCAGTCTTATTATTGTCTGTTGATTATCGTTCTTTGCTTGCAGATGTTTATGTGCGTCTTAGATCTCTATGTTGTCATCTCATTGCATGCGTCATGTTTGTCGTCATATGGCGATGTAGAGTTGAATGTATTATTATCCTTGTACACACATGCACACACAAAAATAAAAAATAAAAAAAAATTGCACTTGTTATAAGAGGTTGTCACCGTAACAAGGAGGTTCTTTACATATGGTATCAGAGCGGGTTCGACCCACGACTTGTGATCGCTACGGATTTCATTGACATGATTTGATTATATTGTTCCTAATCGAGTTGATTGTGTGCATGCAGGTAATCATGGTTAGAGGATGTTGCAGAGGCAGACGACGGGGTGCTAGGGGAGGAGGCACGACGCCTCCAGTAGCATCCATGCCTGAGGGGTATAACCCCCAGGGAGACGATCAGGTTCTCGGACAGGAGCAGATAGCAGTTGGCGACGTAGTCGGGATGATGAGATATTTTCAACGCATGTTCGAGGCACTGCTCAACCACTTAGACAAAGATGAGGCCAGGGCACTGACACCCGTTGAGGTTGCACTGCACACACCGGTCGTTACTGGTAGCATTCACTGTGAACTCGAGAAGGTTAAATTTCCCAAGTTCTTTGGTGCCCCGGATGGTGCCGCCGCCGAAGCATGGTTGGAGAATATGGCGATGTGCTTCGCACTTCGCGATTATACCTCCAACATGAAGGTCCACATGGCGGTCTTTCAACTGAAGAGGAGCGCTCTTCTATGGTGGAAGATGCTCCTAGCACAACTGAACATGGCAGTCGAAGACGTGTCATGAGAACTGTTTGAGGAACAGTTCCGAGAGAGGTACTTTCAGAGGAATTCATCGAGCATCAGCTCAATGAGTTCAACACCTTATTATAGGGAGGTCGTACGATGCTCGAGTATGAGGTCCATTTTATGGAGCTGCTCCGGTATGCTCCACACCTTAACACGAAGAAACTTAAGGTCAACAGGTTTGTTTTCGGCCTTAACAACAACCTACGTGCAAAGGTTAGGATTTTGATGCCTCAAACCTTGCACGATGCCGTCCAGAAGGCCCTCATAGTAGAGGAGGAGCTTATTAGTGGGGGTCAGACCAGGACTCCAGCGAGACCAACATGGCAGGTTTCATCTGGAACACAACAACACTAGACACCAGCGAGATATATGTCAGGATATCATGGCTTCCAGAGGGGATCCACTTTCACCACACCCCGACGACCGCAGCCTCAGCAGTGGACACCTTATCGGGGACCATCGCATCAGCAGCAACATCGCCTGCAACAATAGCAGTTTAGGCCTATTCAACAGAATAGACCAGGGTTCCAGGCTGGTGGGCCGTCATCTTCTACTTTGGGTACCAGGACTATTGGGCCAAAGAAGGGATGTTGGACGTGTGGGGAACCACACTACCGGCGCGATTGTCCTGTGGAGAGGACCAGAGCGTCTAGATCAGCCAGACCCACTACAGTGGGAGATATGGGCAAGGCCCATCGGATTCATGCAGCGGTGAATAACCGCCAGGCAGAGCATCAATCGATTGTGCTTGAGACGAAAGGTACTGTCGCTGACCAGACCCTTAGTATTTTGATTGATCTTGGTGCTACCGAGAGTTTCATTTCTGGTGCAACACTAAAAAGGATTAAGGTAAAGTCAGTTGAACAGGATGAGTTTAGCTTTGTAGAGATGGCTTCGGGAGCCAAACAGAAGGTTGGAGGAAAGGTTACGAGCTATGCCCTTAACCTGGGAGAGTTTTTCACGAGGGCCAACTCATACGTCACGATATTAGGATCTTATGATGTCGTAATTGGTATGGATTGGTTGGAATCACATGAGGCGATACTCAATTGTAAGACGAAATGGTTGAGCTTGATCAATGAACAGGGACAGAGACATGTGATTATAGGATGGAACCAGGGAGTTTCACTGAGGTTCGTCTCTTCCTTACAGTTACGGAAGAGTATGCACAAGGGGTGCAAGCTTTATGTGATCCTTGCGTTAAACGAGAGGGGAGTAGCGGAAGGTCTTGAGCACCTTTTGGTGGTGAGAGAGTTTGCGGACATGTTTCCGGAGGAGCTACCTGGGATGTCGCCGGAGAGGGAATTGGAGTTTACCATAGACCTAAAACCGGTGACTGAACCGATAGCAAGGACTCCTTATCATATGTCGACCCTAGAGCTACAAGAGTTGAAAATGCAACTAAAGGAGTTGCTAGATCTAGGACTGATACGTCCTAGTGTGTCACCATGGGGTGCATCGGTTATTTTCATACGGAAGAAGGACGAATCGTGGAGGCTTTGCATCGACTACCGTCAACTAAACTAGGCCATGATCAAGAATCAGTATCCCTTTCCGAGAATTGATGATCTGTTCGATCAAATGAAGGGTGCGGCGGTGTTCTGCAAGATTGATTTATGGTCAGGGTATCACCAGTTACAGATCGAGGAGGATGATGTCCCTAATACCACCTTTAAGATGAGATTTGGACATTACGACTTTATTGTTTTTCCGTTTGGACTGACAAACGCCCCAGGAGTATTTATGAGTTTGATGAACGGGGTGTTCCGCGAGTACTTGGACAAGTTTTTCCAAGTTTTCATTGACGATATTTTGATTTACTCTCGTATGACAGAGGAGCATGACGAGCACTTGTGCTTGGTACTACAGTGTCCGTGAGAGCACAAACTGTATGGGAAATTGTCCAAATGCTCATTTTATCAATCGAAGATTCACTACTTAGGGCATGTCATCTTTGGTGAAGGCATCACCATGGATCCAGCCAAGGCTGAGGATGTTATGGAATGGCCTGCTCCGATGAATGTCACAGAAGTGCGTAGCTTTATGGGTTTAGTAGGATACTATCAACGGTTTGTCGAGGGATTTTCTAAGATAGCAAATCTGATCACAAAATTGCAGAAGAAAAACAAGAAGTTTGTTTGGACCGAGAAATGCACAGAAACATTTCAGAGGCTTAAAGAGTTGTTGAAAACAACGTCGATACTAAAGGTCCCTGACATGGACGTGGACTTCTTGGTATGCACAGACGCATCAAAGGAAGTTTTAGGCAGAGTCTTGATGCAAGACAGATGAGTGATTGCTTACATTTCGAGGAAATTGAGAAGGCATGAGGAGAACTACGCGACACACGATTTGGAGTTATTAGCCATCGTATATGCCTTGAAGGTTTGGAGACACTACCTTGTTGGATGAAAATTGAAATAAAGACTGATCTTTGTGGACTACAACACATTTTTACGCAAAGCGACCTGAACGCACGACAACGACATTGGTCAGAATTGCTAAGCGAGTACGACTTTGAGATTACTTACATAAAGGGAACAGTGAACTGAGTGGCGGATGCTTTGAGTCGAAGACCATGCATCTTTTTGGTGTTTCCTCTTCAGACGAATCTACGTGAGAAGATTCTCACTTTACAGTGTGACGATGACTGGTACAAGGAGGTCAAGGGTTTTATTGGACAAAACACAATGATGGTACCATGATACGAGGGATTTTCATTTGATAGCGATGGTTTATTGAGGTTTAAAAGTCCGATTTACGTACCTCCAAACGATGAGTTGAGGATGTCGATCCTGAGTGAGGCTCATAGAGCAGTTTACATGGCTCACCTGGGAGTCACGAAGATGAGGGAAGACCTTAAACCCTTATTCTTATGGAAGGGAATGAAGGCTGACATAGTCAACTATGTGGCCAGATGTCTAGAGTGTCAGCAGGTAAAGGTTGGACATAGGCACCCAGCAGGATTACTTCAACCACATGCCATCCTAGAATCAAAATGGGAGGTTATTTCGATGGATTTTATCGTTGGATTGCCACTGATGGCAAGGAGACATGACTCGATTTTTGTAGTAGTAGACACTCTGATGAAGAGTTCTCACTTTATTCCTGTGCGTACGACATATCAGGCACCTGACATAGCTAGAGTTTTCATCAGTGAGATTGTGAGGCTGCATGGCATGCCTAAGAACATTATATCCGATCGAGGATCGGTGTTTACTGGACGATTTTGGATGAGTTTCCAAGAGGCCTTGGGAACCCAACTTAACTTTAGTACTGCATATCACCCGAAGACTGATGGGCAGACAGAACGAACGAACCAAACCTTGGAAGACATGTTGCGCATGTATGTGATGGACCAACAAAAGCGTTGGGAAGAATTCTTGCCACTAGTAGAGTTCACTTACAACAAAAGTTACCAAAGAACCATTAAGATGGCGCCTTTCGAGTTTCTTTACGAGCGACCATGTCAGACGCCCTTGAGTTGGGATCGACTTGAGGATAGGGTCTTGGTGGGACCAGAAGTGATCCAAGAAATGGAAGAGAAAATGCAAACTATAAGACAAAGGATTAAAGAAGTGCAGGATCGACAGAAGAGTTATGTCGATGCACACCAGGTCGACCATAGTTACAAGGTCGACGATCGAGTCTTCTTACGGGTTAAACCACATAAGAGTTCGATTAAGTTTGGGAAGGGAGATAAACTCTCTCCTAGGTTCGTGGGACCTTTCAAGATTGTGGAGAGAAAGGGGCCCGTGGCCTATCGACTAGCCTTTCTTGATTCCTTGAGGCGTATGCACAATGTTTTTCATGTATCTATTTTGATACATTATATTAGTGATCCAACACATGTGATTGACACAAGTTCCTTGCAGGTATCGGACGAGGGAGCGCTCACAGCTGAGTCGGTCTGCATCTTAGATCACCGCGTTCGATAGTTACGACGTCGAACAGTACATTAGGTCAAGGTCCAGTGGGACAACTATAGTCCACACTCGACGACCTGGGAGGACGCATATGATATGCACTAGCAGTTTCCATTTTTGTTTGATAGATAGACATATGATACTATGATACACTTATTTCAGCATTTATACTATGAAACTTCGGGACGAAGTTTAGACCAACAGGGGGTGTATGTAACATCCCGCTCTGGCGCACTGAGAAAACTTATTCTTTGAGGACACTTTCTCTCAAGTGATCCAAACTATTATGATATTAAAACATTTGTCCCTGATTATGATGCGTTATGATAGATGACATGATGTTTTACTGCATTGACATAGGCAGGTGCTATTGACTCGGTTTTGTTGAGTGTGCAGGGTTTTGGACCTTGAGGATGCAGAGGCATCGATGGAAACCCTTGGACTCTGGATTGAGTCAGGGAGTGTGATATTTGGGTTGACTTATTTACTGTGCTATTACATTTGATTTGATGATATGATGTGGACATGTTTTGACATGATTGTTGATGATGCAGGCTAACGATAGCTTGCCGAAAAGACTCACATATGGATTAAAGGGGCCACACACGACTACCAGATAGGTTGAGGGAGAGGTGTGGAAAGAAGCCCTGCCATAGCCTACTAGCACTCCTACCGTGGCTCGAACTATAGGTTAATGATTGCCTAGTTCGAGAGGTTCCATGATGCCATGAGGGAAGATTGTGATAGTCGCTCTCGATGATTCTAAGGGGTGTGCAATAAGGCGAGGGACTTATTCCTTAGAAGCCCTTAGTCTCCCACAATTTCACCTGGCAGAGTGTTCACTCCAGGGGTTATTGATGTCTACCAATCAGTCAAGAAGTGAGTGACACCCTTGGAGCACGTAGTGCATCCTGAAGGGCACGTCGTGCAAAAGAAACAAACGAGGTGAGTGGAACCCTTGGAGCACGTGGTGCATCCTGAAGGGCACGTCGCATTGATGTTGATGAAGGAACAAACCTAGATGGCCCTAATACATTTAACACATTAAGAAATTCTTAAACAACTTCCCTAATTAAATGTCGCCCAGTTTAGAATTTAAGTCCTAAGTCTAAAACTTCTCTAGGGTAAAATTTTGTCTAACCTTAAGAAAAAGACCCTATAAAAATAAAAATAAAAATTTAAACTAAAAACCACTTAAGTAATAGTTTTAGTCTTCATAAAAATTTTGGGGTAAAATGAAGAGAGTAAGAATTTAATTAAAATTAGTGGATTTAAAATTATAAAGAAAAATTTAATTTTTAACTTGTGAAAGTGTAAAAAGATATTAAATTAATAATAAAAGGAAAAGATTAAATAGCGCAACTACCATTTTGGCTCTAATAAAAAGGGGAAGGAAGGGAATAATAAAAATTAGGAAACTAAGGAATGGAGGAAACATAATAAAGGAAAGAAGGGAACTTATGGTAAAAAGCGAGGTCAACTTAGTAAAAACATCTACAATAAAGAACCTTCTAAATTGAATTAAATTAGCAACTTCATTTTAGGGAAAGTATTTAAACCTGTAAGGGAATCTAGGAATGCCTAGGAGTAAATTTAGGAGCAACTCTAGGTGGGTGAGGGAAATAAGACAATTTAAAAAATTAAAGAAAATAATTAATGGAGAAACGTGGGGGACGAATGACACTTGTACGATAGAGAATTTTTAGAAGACTTTCAGTAAAACTTAAATAAAAAGAGATTTAGGGAAAGTTTGGAAGTTCTAAAACTCTATAAAAGAAAGGGAAGATGAGGAAGAAAGGGATCGAATGTTAGTGTAACGTTACATTGCTGGAATCGTGACTTGATTGATTACTTGTGGGGTGTTGGGATTTTCCATCTCGGATAGGAGTGGTAGCTCAGCCTTGCGAGGCGATCTGGGAGCTAGACGTACCATATGGATAGTGTGTGGCCCCTTTGCGGCTCGGGGGGATAAGGGGGAAGCAGAGTACCCCTAGCGATTGGCTGGGAGGTACCGGTGTAGTCTTGACGGTTGGCGAGCAGGATTTGCCTGGAGCGCGCAGACGACACTCGGAGCAGGCGAACAGGCAAAGGTACGCCCTTCGGTTTAATGAAAGACTGTGTAGGATGTATGATTTAGACCTGTAGGTGTAATGTTAGTGGCTGTAAATGGTTTCACTGTGCAGGGAAACCGTCCCTCTAACCTGCTCAATTTTAAATTAAATTCATATGTTCGAACAATATCCAGAATTTCTGTGTCTGAAATTTTTTATGACTGAAACTATATGTCTGATTTAAGACTGATTTTTATGAATGTAATGCATTAAGAGATTAAATTGACATGATCTGGTTTTAAGATGCTTGATTACCCTTTTTTTTAGCTCGTTATTGCTCATTAAACCTTCGTATTATTATTCTTGGACTTTGAAATGTTTCTGGCATTTTCGATTTGAAATGTATCTGTAAATTCATTTCTGGCATTTTCGATTTGAAATGTTTCTGGCATTTTTGATTTGAAATGTATCTGTAAATTCGTTTCTGGCATTTTCGATTTGAAATGTTTCTGGCAATTTCGATTTGAAATGTTTCTATAAATTCGTTTCTGACGAATTCTGTCCTAGGCTTTGGTTTTGGGTTAGCTTTAAGAAATTGACCCTATAGTAATAGGAACAACAGGCTTTGGGTTATGGGTTAGATTTTAGCAACTTTTACGGTTAAATATGATACTTTGTACTCTGAACATGTGGATACACCCACTCATATGCCTCCATAGAAATGATAGATCTAAATTAATATTAGATGATGTAGCCTCGATGCTAACTTTTGGAAGAAATTTGAGCTACTGTGTTTTTGAATTTATGTGAGATCCATGTGTCGGTGGTTAATGTGGGCTTTGTCAATGGATTTGATTTATTTCCTTTTTGTGTTCCCCTCAATGCAATGTTAGAGTTACATATACACATGTCACTTTTTGAATTTGTTATATTCCATTATAGGGTTACAAAATTATATGCCATAGATGTTACCCACTAAACCATGCATTTAGGTTTTTATTATTTATGCTTGGTTCCTTTATAAGGTTAATAAAAACATTAAGAATGTTCACATTATTACACTATTTTACTTGATATTGATGAAATAATAAATTGCACGGTCACATTTACCACATTAGTAAAACTGATAGTTATAAGCTAATATGCCCTTTTAGTTTTAAAGGGGAATGTGGTCCTAAAACCTTGCTACATCCATTTAAAAGTGTGAGCTACAGTAGAATGTAATGAATGATTAATCCTGCCTTGAAGTAAAGTAGATGACTACCTTGCATCAATCATGGATTTATAATTATTGGGCTGTTGCATTAATTATTGGTTCACCATTACTGGCTATCGATTATAATTTAGATCCTTGAGTTAATATTGATCTTAATTTATATGCTTGAGATAAAAGATTTTTGAATTTTGCGTTAATTATGGAATTATAATCATTGCATTGTGGAGACAATTATTGGCTCATAATTATTGTCTAATCGAATTATAAGTTTAGATCATGGAATGAATGTTATTGTAAATTTTACAAGGATTGCGTTTAATGATTTAGGATATTTCATTGATTATAGATTAAATGTTATTTATTGCGTCAAATGATAATTATAGCGATTTCATTATTTTTATGATTTTAATTAATGACTAATTATCTTGTTAAATGTTAAACCAGTCGAAGTTCAGACTTGCACATTAAGGCCCCTTGAATGTTGATTTAGAGGGTACCTTGTTGACAAATTATGATCTAAGGTTGCGCAATGGAATGGCCTTAAGACTCTTATAGATTGTAGTCCCTTGATTAACTAATGTCGTACTGGGTTGTAAAATTTTGTGTGCTTGGTCTGCTTGTGTCGGGTGGGAAGTAGACACCTCCATGTTCCTCAGAACAGTTGCCAGCCCTGAGACCTTAAATGGTTAAAATCGATGGGAACCTGGGCTTGAGTGTTGCTTATGTGTCTTGGAGGTCCTAACCATTACAGGGTAGGATGGAGGGGTAGTCAGTCTTATTATTGTCTGTTGGTTGTCGTTCTTTGCTTGTAGAGGTTTATGTGCGTCTTAGATCTCTATGTTGTCATCACATTGCATGCGTCATGTTCGTCATCGTATGGCAACGGAGAGTCAAATGTATTATTATCCTTGTACACACGCGCACGCACACACAAAAAAAAATAAAAAAATTGCACTTGTTATAAGAGGTTGTCACTGTAACGAGGAGGTTCATTTCAATATTTCACTGGAGTAGAAATATCTCAATGTACCCTACTATTTCACTGGAGTAGCTATGCATACCAGACTATTTCACCGGAGTAGCAATATATTAGCATACCCGACTATTTCATTTGAGTTACAATATCTCAACGTACCAGACTATTTCATTGGAGTAGCTATGTGTACCAGACTATTTCATTGGAGTAGAAATATCTCAGTGTACCAAACTATTTCATTGAATTAGCTGTGTGTACTAGACTATTTCACTGGAGTAGCTATGTGTACCAAACTATTTCACTAGAGTAGCAATATACCAGACTATTTCACTGGAGTCCCTGCATACCAGAATATTTCACTAGAGTAGAAGACCTGTATACTAGACTATTTCATTGGAGTAGCAGATGTCCAACACACTAGGTTGGCCCTCTAGCTGTCCCAGAGGCACACCCTCCTCGAAGGATCTGCGTGAAGCCTCCAACCACACAAATCGTTTAGTCCTCCATAGCTAGGAAAACACGCAAGTCTCCCCAAAGGATCTGTGTACACATCATCCTGAATGGTGCCACAGTTAGTGCCCAAGCATTCCAACCTATAGTCCACACTATACCATGTTTCTATTTGGAGTCACATTTATAACTCATCATTCCCTCTTACTAGGGAATTCCTTCTAGACCACACCAAGATTGTATCTGAAGTAGAGAAACTTCACTCTTGATAGAGGCTTGGTCAACACATCTGCTATATTTTCATCTGTAGTGACATACATGAGCTTCACTGCTCCCTTCTACACCATATCTTTGATATCATGATACATGGTGGTGTCCACTATCTCTGAGGAAGTATCACACAACAACTTCAGATTCGTCACCATTTGAGTAGGCATGGCCTTGCAATCCATCATCCCAAATTTCTTCAGGATATCTACTGCATACTTTACTTGATTAAGGAAAACCCCATATGGTCTCTACCATACCTCCAGGCCTAATAAATAATGCATCATACCCAGGTATTTCATCTCAAACTCTTATGCAACCTTTCTCTTGCACTCAACAATGAGATTCTTGTTCCCTATTAGAAACAGGTCATCCACATATAATAGTAATATCACCGGTCCACCATCCACAAACTTGTAGTAAAGGTTGGAATATTCTTTAATCTTGGTAAAGCCCAAGTTCATCAGGAAACTGTCTGAAGAAATATTCTCGGTGCCTACTTAGTCTTGTACAAATATTTCTTCAATCTGAAGACATGAGACTCCTTCTCATGTATCTATGTACACTTCTTTTGACTACTGGATCAAGTGTCTCGTCATAATCTTCTCCTATTGCTAGGAGAATATTCTAGACACAATTCAATATTTGTACATCTCTATGCTACCATCAATAACACGTTTGATCTTGTAGATCAATTTGGAAGTCACCACTGACTTCCCTTCTTGTCTCAAGGAAAAAATCCGTATTCGAGTCCTTCTGAGTAGTTTCCTCCTCTATCATTGAAGCGAGGGAATATTCCTAGGAGGTCTCATATCTCCTTGAAGTATCTAAAGCTTTTATCTAGCCTTCTTAACTCATGAAAAATGTATGTCAATCCTGGAATATGTCTCTCTCTCCCATCTGAATCTGAAGAGGAATACTTTCTTAATGAAAGTCTCTAGGCCAATGACTCTCTCTGAGATCAGGCTCACTATTAGTCTCCATTCTACCTATGAAGCTTGAATCCCTCTAAGTATATATAATCTCTGGAGCCATCTGCTCCCTTTGTATGTGATTATTTCCTTCGAAGTATCCTATGAATGGTATTGGGGAGACTGCTCCTCCCTACTGGATCATGAGGGATAAATCCCTCTAAACTCTAGCTCCTTCTGAGATGGTATTTGGTGTGGCCGCCTGCCTAAACACTGGTGGATCCATCTGTTCCTCATGATATGGATTATCAAATCTATATGTCTTTGCAACTTGCAAAGTTTCATAGGACCATGTTGGTCTCTTCCTGGTTATTGTAACGATTCTGGGTAGGCCCTTCTAGCTCTACTAACTCTTCCTGATTATCTGAAAAGTGATCAACTTCACTAGAGGGATTTATTCGATCATCTTTGGAGCCTTTTTCTCCTTAAAATAAATCTCTGTATGAGATACTCTGTATCTCACAAAAGTACCCTTCTTCATCCTCTTTTTCTTTGGTACATGGATGTATGTGGTCGAGTATACAAATTCTTATTTGGGTAGTTTGCTCCATGTCTCAAACTAGAGACCATGTAATATGTTTCTTCCTGCAACCGTCACTATATCTTCCCTCATATTTATCACCTGTGACCTGCCCGGAACAAGACCAACAACAAGGGAAAACAATAGACAATAATAATAATAAAAATAATAACGAGAACAATCGTCACAATAGCTCCTTCTCAGATCTATCACTTGTGACATGCCTAGAAAAAGAGCCAAAACAAAAAAATACAGTAATAATAAATAGGAACAACACTCTTCTAGTGTTGTGAGCAATCATTCCTCCATGGTAACCTGTCCACAACAAGAAAAAGAAGAGAAAACGTATTTCCAATATAATATCATTTTCATAAGAACATATCTATGTTAACAAGAATAAAAGACAATTTCATGGTAATAAACATATCATTACCAAAGTGACCTGCCTGGAAGTGAAACAAGAAGTATCTTCTAGAGGATATGTTAGTTCAACTTACAAACAAATAAAATAAGAATTTATATCAATAATACTCACATGCTACCAAGTATTCAATGTATCTAGTAGTAATACAACCTTTCAAGGATTGTTGTCACAACTATAGTGTTTACTTGTATTGTAGCAATTATCAAACTTGATTTGTGCAAATTGGGAACTTATCAATTTAATCAATCAAACCTGGAACCTGGAGTCTTATCTTCAAGAATGAGTGTTTTTTATTTTCTTCAGAGTCTCCTTCATTTAATATGACAAGTATTCTCTCCAACCTGTCCCCTGTACTAAGACACTATGTTTTCTTGACATAAATATGAGTTAGGAAATTTAATGCTAGTAAACTCGAAAATATCAACCTTAATCAATCTAATACTTTGACTAGAGTCATCTTATAACTTTAACTTTGACCAAAGGTTAGTATGATTATCATAGATTCAATAGATTAAAATAAATTTATATGTTCATAAGATCACAATAATGCCATAACAACTAGAGGTATATCAAAACAATCAAACCTTGAGTGCATTGTTACTTTGAATGTGATGGATCTGAGATCCCTCTGGATCTACAATGTTTTCGTGGACAAAAGATCCCTTCTCCTGCAAATACCCTTAAGATATTGATACAATTTAAACACATTCAAGTACATAACTTTGACAGGAGCGACAAACAATGGAAATGAATGAAGAATCCTAAAACTTCAAGGTGCTCCAACTTGCAATATAAAGGTAGCTGGAGATGCACTAGGACAACCAAAAATTAGGCCCAATGTTTCACAGAAACTTCACTTGTCCAGAGGAACTACAACTGGTATTGAAATTGCTACTGCAACTGGCACTGTAATTGGTGCTGCAACTGGCACTGTAACTAGAATGAAGCAATTGGCACAAAGCAACTGGAACGACACAACTGACACGAAGCAACTAGCATTGCAACTGTAACTAGTAATGCAACTGCAACTGAAACTGCAGATGTAGGGTTTTATGAGGAAACGTTACTTTTTAATTTCATAATTTTGGAGATCTAATCCGGGGGAAAGGTGCTCCATACTTAGGAAACCTTCTTGATGGGTTTAGTAAGGGGGAAACTAAGGATGTTCCTTCCAACAGTTAGACTGTTACGAAGGAAACCAACTCTGATACCATGTTAAAATTTTGTTATGCTCTTTTAACCATAGACAATGTCACATCATTGTCACCCAACCATAGGAATTCACTATTCCACCCCCGAGAAAACTAACCATTTCTTCAATAGAATGATTCTGAAAACTCCACACTAGAACCAAAAGATAAACCCTAACCAGAAACACCACTTTTGTAGCAACAACATAATATCAAGAGAACATACCTCTACTAATATAAGCGCACCTTTACCAAGAGAAGTACACATGAGAGATATTAAAAAGACTGAGATTACACCATGATAACTGCTGCACCACCCTCTCCAGACTTGTGCCTCCTTCTAATGCAGCTACAACTACTGCAACTACTTCTCCTCAGACTCACACCCTCCTTTTGCTGAGTGAGTGTGTGTGAGTGTACATATGAGATAAGGAGTCACCTTATTTATACTTATTCTTCCAGTAAACTTTTCCCATAGGGCCGACCTGTCTTTTCTGGTAAATATAATTTACTTTGAATTTTTCTGGTAGGGACGACTTCTCTTTCCAGGGTTTTCTATTTATTTATTATTGTTTTCCTTGGGCCGACTTCTCTTATATGGTTTACACACATATTTTTAATGGTTCTCTTACTTCTAGAGTATTCCATTTTAAGTAGAAAGGTTACACTTGGAGGTTAATACCTCCCACAGCTACCAAAACATCAACATCATCCAGTGTGGTTGAGCCATCAAGCTCATCCATAAGTGGGGATGGGGGCATCCTTGTGATTTCCACATAACCTTCCATGAGCACCATTAGACCTACACCATCTATGCCTTTTCTATGAGTTGCTCCATCTGGGGGACACCGACTATGTCTTCTTTTCCATTTGTCATTCTACCTAGCATTCCTACACCCATTCCATCCATTCCTATGCCCATGTTTGGATCTTCTTCTGGTGGGAGGATAAGCCTTGGTTTCAACATGGGGGGTAGATTTCCTTCCACCTCCAACATTCCTCTGAGTGGCCCGACGTTGTTGTGTTCTTATTTACCTTTTTGATTGAATATTCATAGTAGTTTTGGGGTTGTCCCTAGTCAGGCTAGGGGTATTAACATGTCAAGAGGATTTAAATTCCCATGGGTTATCACACCTTTCCCCTTAGTCACATCCCTTGGGAGAAAATTTTCACAGTGGGGAGGATTTCCCTTTATTGATTCCTTCAATCCTGGGGGATTCTTGTATGGGACAAGTGTTGGGAATAAATTTCTTGTAGGGTCCACACCTACCTATAGGGGTAATATCCTCGGGGGAACATATAGTCCTGGGGGAAGCCATGCTCCTGGAAGTGCCACCATCCCTAAGGGAACTCACTCTTCTGGAACACCACAACCCTCTGGAAAAACAAACATATGGGGACCGCAAGGTTCATTTGGAATGACACATACTTCATCTTTCTCCTAGTATTCATTTTCTCATACGTCATTTCCTTTCCTTTCAACAATAGACTTTCTTGATTTTTCATGTATGATAAATGACCCTATCACCCATAACCCTTCATGGTCGGTTATGCCTATGAAGATACCATCAAACATACCCAAATTCGATGGAAAGTTGGGAAAATACCCAATCCACACGCATCATGACATACCATTTTTGGTGTTCATCCAACTCTTTGATGGATGATAGAGAGAGGTTGCACATTTTCCAAATATTCATGACTAGAAGTTCCACAAAATGGTACATCGACTTAGAAGGCGCTTCCTTTAAAAGTTTCAACGACTTGGCAATATTGTTTATAATTATGCATTACCAATTACCCATACATTATGAGATAGGAATTGAGCTCTTGACTTCACTGCATCAAGATACTTCCACTCACATTTCCATTCATATCCATGAGTGGAGACATATATATACGATGATTAATGCCTAGATCCTAGATAATCTCTTGATGGAGTGGTTCACCAAGTCTCTCCTACTAACCATTACCATGGATGTTGCAATGGTCGGGGATACTATCAAGGAGTAATACATCATGCATGGCCAACACTTGGATGTGATTTACTCTTACTCAAGCACTCTTTATGATATTATCTCACATGCTCCTAGGCCATTGACATATCCTCAAAAGCCAAATCCAGGACCCCATGTCGATGGTGTGATGGGTTATGTTTCCCATGCCTTTGTAGGCTAGTTAGCTGACTAGATGGGTCACATGTCTATTTCGGCACACCCATCATATTCTGGCTGTAATTCTCAAACAAAAATGCTCCCCACTTAGAACTCCAAGGTGAATTCGGTGCAATCCACACAACCAAAGAATCCTTAGCAACCTAGAGGAAAGAAGAAGAGGAAAAAAAAGAAAAATTCCAACACTAAGGAAGGGACTACTCCTTCCCAAAACAATCAGGGGGGCATGAAAGAGAAAAAGAAGAGTCAATTCCTCTATATGATTTGTAGGGAGGATCCCCTACTCATTAGTTTCCTTGAAAGAATGAGGTCCATCAATTTTTGGCTCAACAAAAGGATCCTCGGTAACCTGCTGTCTTAACTCATCCTTTTCTCCCCCAACCTCAACACATGGTTGCAAAAAAATATTGCCCCTCCTCAAGGGGGAATGGAAGGTACCCCTCAACATGATGGGTATCCCTTTAATGGTTCTATTTTCATGTGTGATGAGATGGTCAATTTGTAGACTCGAGTGAAGAACTATGACATGTCCAAGCCTATTCCTGATGTGCATGAGACAATATATTATTCCCATGTTGGTGGCCTTATTCAGATTGAGAAGCCATATTTCGAAACACTAATTCACCCCCCGAAGGGTGTTATTCAAAAAAAGACACACAATCCAAATGTGTGGGTCACCCACAACTACAATATTGTGGAATACTTAGCCTAGGCACCCTGTGCCATGTCCACACTAAAAGTTATCCGAAGTTTTCCAACGTAGTGAAAATATTTGTTGTCTTCTATAGGTGGGTTTGATCCCTTGGAGTCAAGTTTGATAACATTTTATTCTGATTAGGTTCATCATAGGCTCTCCCATTAGATCGCCTTCCAGATCAAAGTGTGGTGGATGGGGAAAAACATCTTCTGAACCATGTTTGATGAAGGAGCCTCGAATTGCGTCATGTTTAAATGTCTTGTTGGAAGGCCCTTGGCTCTCCTGTGCTTGATACATATGCCACATTTTTGAAAGAATACAATGGAAATATGTTCTATCCCCATGGGATAATCATCGCCTTACCCATCGAGTTAGGTGGTAAGAGCGTCTCTGTTGTTGTGGAGGTAATCAATGCACCTATTAAGTACAATTTTCTACTCAGGCGCACTTGGTTCTATGATATGAATGCAATTTTCTTGTCGGTCTTTAAGGTTTTGCACTTCCCTCATCAAGGGAAAATAGTGTTGATCAATCAACTTGAATTTTGTACCCTAGACCCTAGATCCAATGCAGGGTCTAATGTACCCTTTGTTGATGATACTCAATAATTTTATATGAGTGTGGGTGCAAGAATGTTTAAATTTCCTTCAGTCATGGGATTATTTCCACTTCCCCCACCACCTCCTGCTACGAACATTGCTCATATCAACATGATTTCATCATTTACCAGTGGATCCCTCGATGTCTCTGTTGATCCTTGGGTGGTACCTCGTCCTGAGGATTTTGAAACTTATGGAGCTTCCTTGCTACCCATTGCAGTTGAGATTCTTGATATGAAAATACCATCAACATCAGCTGATACTAGTAAGGAACTCCATCCTCATATGGAATGTGATCAACCTACTTCACCCATATGGGTTGTTTACTCTCTCAATTAACATGATTTCCTAGATACCAAGTTTCCTTCAGATAAGGCCATCCTGGATGTCATGGATTCCATATATAATCCCAAGGATGAGGTGATACATCAATAACCTTGTACTGATTTAGAACCAATGAGAGTTATCATTATGAGTTTTGATTCGGGACTAGGGGCATTTGCTGGGTCATCTAATAGATCTCCTAGTCTTGACCCTTTTCCACCTCATATTTATTTTTTGGAACTTACCATTGAATTCTCTGCTTCCCATTACAACGAAGATTTACGTTTCATACCCCGTTTATGTCTTGATGGGAATCATTAAGGACCTATCGTAGCTCACAAAACCACTCATGCTAAGTATCTTCGACTATAGAAATTCATTTCTATATGGGATGGCCCTGACATGGTGGGCCACATGTTGATGACCATGGCTCATGAGTTCATCCATGACAATTAAGATCCTTGGCCTGATCCTAACAATAGGCTCTACATGGTGTAAAAAATCAATATGTGTAGTGCCTTGTACATAGGTGTGTGGTGTGAGTGTTTTTTGTTTTGCATATATCATATCCAAAACATACAAAAATATTTTCTTTTTTGAGATTTCACTATGCATTTTGACCCTTGAAATCTAGTTTACATGTGTTGATATGATTACGGGGATTTTTTTTTTTATGAATATGGTGACTTCCACCGAACTTGAGGTACATGTTCTCTAACTAGCATATAGCAATAGGTTTTTCCCTACATCCACAATTTTCATTATTAACCGTCCATTTTTCTGTCACGTGCCTTAGGTTTGATCCTGTCAAGTTTTAACATGATTATCCTATCCATTTTTTCACATCATAACTTGTATGGTAATTCATACCCTTAATGGGCGCCATAATTAGCACCTGGATTTCCATTCAGTTCCCATGTTGTGATTTCCTGTTGGCCTGGGAATCCTCCTGTAGTCCCACCATGACTTGACGTTGAGACTCATTTTCTTATCTTCATCTATATTCTGGCCATATCCCGAGGGGGTTCCCATTTTTTTATTGCTTCATGGTCGCTTATGCATTTGTTTCTTGTGTCATATCTCTCACCGATGCATTATTTTTTTCGTAGATCCCTCTTACCACTATTGCAGTAGCCTTTGACCATCTTCCTCTTGCATTATTTGGCCTATGTTTTGCATCCATCTACCCATGGAGAGAACACCTACTAAGAGTGTATCTCACTTTCCAATACCATTTTCATTCGTCTTCCTTAGGTCAGTTCCATGTTCTTGGAACATAGGAGCATGTTGTTAAGCCACTCATTCTCTCTAAACAAGTACACTTTTATCTCTTTTTTTGGACTCGTAAAAGGACATGAAAAATATACTACCGAGCACACTTTTCTCTCTCTTTCGCTCTCATTAAATCATGACGGATATACCTAAAAACCAAAAAATCAAAATAAAAAAAAGAGTGGGGGTTTTTCATCATTGGTCTATTCTCAAAATGGTAGCATCAATGGAGTCTCCCTTGAACATGACACCTATTTGAGTCCTCATCATACAGTTGGGTTTTAGCTTGCCTAGGAGTTGTCCCAGTAATATGATTCATAGATACTCCTTCGATTGTTTACTCTTCCAATAATCATGAAGAGTGCTTCAATGCCTCATGCATTGTTGCACTATAGTCATCCATATCTTGTGTCTTTCTTCCAAGTCACCATTGTGTCATGCTATATGTATAAGGGAAGTTTAATCTTGAGTTTTCCATCTTCTTTTTTGTTGACTTTCCAAGTCAACCATCACTGTGTCATTTGTACTTCATGATACTCTCTCTTCACATAATCTCTCGGTGTATGTTTTGTATCGATTGATGGGGGATACATTAAGGTCCTACTTCGATAGATCTCTTCCTATCAACTTCAACACATTATCTAGGAGAGGGATCTAGAAACCAACTAGTACCTTGGAGCTTGCAGTCCTTAGTGGTAGGCCTCATTGTGATCGATAGTGGGTTTACATCATTTACTCTTGATCGATTTATTTTATGAGTGTTGAAAATAAGATCATTTATTCACACTCGCTAGAATGTACTAGCTACCTTGGGGTCCATCTTCCTCATCAATGGGTCCCCTCACATCTGTTAATGATATACATTAGTGATCGATAATTAGACAGTTTCTACCATGCTTGACATAAGCTCATTTATTCACATGTTTTAGATTTGTACCATCAGGGTTTAGGATGAAGACCTTGGGATTTGGACCACATCATTCCTTTACAACATCCCCTCCCAAGTTGAAATGGAGTATATCAATTGTCTATGATTACTTTGAAGACTTCGAGGGAACTTCCCTTAGTGCTCATTGTCTTCCTGATATATATATGCTATGCCATAGATTCACATTTTATTTTCTTGTGGCTATGATCTTATTGATGACATGGATCCACCGTGTATTCATTCATGGCCATGATATTTCATTTCATGTCATGGAATCGCAGTGTATTTTTTGGAGGCTATGCTTTGATACTCTTCAGAGTCTGAGTATGTCTACCTAGGAGATAGTCTATGTATGCATTTATCCTTAGTGTTTTATTGTAGGAACACTTTAACCTATGAACTTATTTTATCTCTCCTCACGCTACCTCATGGACATTATTTTATTTAATGTGTTTCAACCATCCATTCCTTTCCTAAACTCACACATCAGGGGGCATCTATTACAACCTTAATTTCCACCCTACAAGTTGAGAAGGGAATCTGTTATAATATGAAAGCCAAGACACAACTCTAGCTTAGTATTTGGGTAAAACTTTAGGGTCTTTGCTTGTCATACATGACCATAAATTGATGAGTCATTGGTAAACTATAATGCAACCAGAAACGACCTCTACAACCTTCTAGATTCACAAAGTTTCGAAGAGTCAAGCGATGGATGAGTTGGTTCTTCCTATAATGAGCCTTGGAACTCACATCATTTGAGTATCCATTGGTCTCTATAATATCTAGAAGCTCTCACAAGCCCCTTCTAAAGATCTAAATAAACAAGCTAAATATTGAGCATAGAGGAGAACAAATCATTTGCAGAGTCATGTTGTCCAAATATAGAGGAGCTTCTCCATAACACCTTTGAGTAAAGTAAAACATAGAGCATATTTTTCTAGTTGATGGTTTCCTTTCCCAAGTGTTAATATTACCCAAGTTTCCTCTGGCACACAATATATTGATTATGAAAAGAAAAAGAACATAATAGGTGAGAGACAAAGGGTTTATAATGAATTGGTTATAACTGTCTCAGAAGAGAAAAAAAAATGGTGTTGAACGGAAGGTGGTTGTTGTAGGAAAGGGCTTCGTCGAAAGACACACCCTTTATGTTGGTCTCCATCCAAGACCCAAGTCGATTTGTGTTTGGACAATATGAAGGATAATCATTTTCTCCCTAAGCTACAATAAACAACATTTCCTTCATTGGTTCGGTTCATCAATAGGCCTATCTCCTCATCGTCATCCTTATCGTCAGTAGTACCAATCATTAGCCTCTATAGCCTATACATTTTTTATTACAAATATAAATATGTCATTGTCCAATAATGCAAGAATAAACTCAAACTTATTTTTCTAAAAATATGACTAGAATAATCTATCTTCTAGAAATACTTTAAAAAGTATTATTATAAGAAAATACCGAACTAATAGAATTTGGGATTATGAGGATACCATTTCCCCCTTTAATATGAAAGTTTATTTTTACAAATTACAAGTTCATCTTTGAACTTAGTGAATTTTATTTTACCATGTGGTTTGGTGAAAATATCTAAAGTTTGGTCTTTAGATAGACAATATTGTGGCTTGATGATGTTGTTGTTGATGAGTGTTCCAATGGAGTGATACTTGGTGTCGAAATTCTTGGTATTAGAGTGAAATAATGGATTATTGGCCATATTTATGGTTGACTGACTTTCAATCAATAAAGTAGGTGTTTTTTTAGTATCACCAAGGTCTTGTAAAATCTTGTCTAACTAGACAGTTTCACAAGCTACTTCCCAAGATGATATGTATTCAACCTCCGATGAAGATTTTCCATTGTAGCCTTCTTTTTATAACTCCAAGGCACTAATATTGAACCCATATGCATTAAATAGCCCAAATTCGATGCTTCATCATAAATATACTTGCAAAATATACATCTAGATATCCAACAAGTATAAAGTTGTAATTCTTCTTATAGAGAAGACCATAATACTTTCTACCATCAATGTACTCGAGTACTCTTTTTGATGCATACTAGTTACTTTCCCTAGGTTTTTGAATGAATTTGGAAATAATGTTGACTACATATGACAATTATGGATGAACATTTTTCAAGTAAATGAGACTTCAAATCAATTGTATGCAACTAGTACTATTCAGCAATTCCCCCTTTCAAATTTTGAAATTTTTTATGTTTTTCTCCATAGGTGTAAGAGAGGGTTTACAATCCTCCATGACAAACTTATTTAAAATTTTTGTTGCATACTTGGTCTGACTACGGAATATTTAATGAGTTTATTGAGTAACTTCCACTTCAAGATAGTATTGAGGTGGCCCCAAGTTAATCATTTTAAACCTTTTTTGATGTTTTTGTTTCACTTGTTTAATGTTTACTTTATTATTCCCTGTAATGATATAGGTAATCGAAAATGATAACTAAGTTATAACCTTTCATTCTAAAACACAAAGTATCATCACACTCATTGCGATGGAAATTGACATGTCTAAGATATTCATCAATTTCAGTATACCATACTCTAGGTGCTTATTTCAAGTCATATAAAGATTTAATCAATTTGCAAACTTTGTGTTCTTATCCTTTGACTTCAAATCTTGGGGCTTGAGTCATATATACTTCTTTTTTCAAGTCACCATTAATAAAATCACATTTTATATCATTTGATGAAGCATCTAGCCATGTTTTGCAACCAAATTAATTACTATTTTGTTCTATTTTGATGTTGGTGCAAATGTTTCTTCATGGTCAATGCCTTATTGTTGAGAAAATACCTTAGCTAAAAGTCTTTATTCATACTTATCAACTTGGCCATTTGACTTGTACTTAATTTTATAAACCTTTTTGCAACCAATGAGTTTAACATCTAGTGAAAAATTAACAAGTTTACAAGTTCCATTTGAAAGTACTGAATCATATTCATCCACCATATCTTGCTACCATTATTTATGTTTAGTTTCTTTCGAAAAAGTATTGGGATCAATGGAAGCATGAGTGATTAAGGAAGATTTCAATTGAGACAGGGGGGGAATTTTAGTTCCTGTTTTGTTTTGTTCATCTGGATGAACATGTTTGAGAAGTGTGATCCATTTTGGTCTACTATGTTGTGGTTATGTGAAAATTTATGCATATAATCTAATCTATGTTAGAGAATAATCATCATCTGAAGATCTATTTTTTAAAGAGTAATCTAACTCTTGATCGTTCATGTTGGCGATAAGTTTTTTTCAATCCAATTTGCTTGATCTTGATGAATTGTTTTACCCTTAGTGAATTTTTTCTCTAAGTTATTAAGGATATTATCAATCTCTTCTGTAGTTTGACTTTCAATTTAATCAAATACAACATATTGACTAAGAATACGTATTCTACAAAAAAAACATTTGATAACCTTTCTTTTCATTAGAGTATCAAGTATGCATTTCATACTGCAATTTTTCAACTTAGTACTTTTTTAAAGGATTTGAGGCATAACAAGTGGAGACAAAAAATTGAAGATGATTAACCAAAATCTAAGTAATATCATACCAAGATTCTTATGGAGTGATTCTATGTAAGGAATATATTTGGAGATCAATTCCTTATATAAACCATTGTATGAACTGCTTCTACCCAATATTTTGTATGTAATGCCTTGAAATGCAACATAAATCTTTCCATTCCCATGAAATTTCTGTTCATTTCTTGAGTGACCTCATTATGCAGTGGAGTATAGGAGTTTATTAACTTCCTTTTGATTCCATTTTTCTTGGAACATTCATTGAATTCATTTGAAGTAATTCACCCCCATTCTCTGTCCTTCATGTTGCAATTTTTTCTTTGGTGGAATTTTAAACTAACCATTGAAAGTGTATGAAATTTTCAAAGGCTTCTAATTTAGCCTTCAAAAAACATATACAAGTTATCCTTGTAAAATCATCAATGAAAATAATGAAGTATTTTCATCCACCTAAGGAAAGTTCCATAGGACCACAAATGCCATTGTGTATAAATTGAAAACATCATTTTGCTTTTCATGTACTAGTGAAAAAATATATTTCTTTTGTTTTCTAATAATACTCGCTTCACACTTAATAGTTTCATTTTTGGAATGAGGCAACCGTTCAACCATTACTTTTGATTTAAGTTAGCTTAAAATTTCAAAGTTTAAATGTCCAAATCTGAAATGCCATAATCTTAAGGAGCTAGGGGATAAATTTGCTATTGCTGCAAAATCCTACTTTCAAGGAGTGACTAACCATGCATCCTTAGAAGTTTTCCATCTTTATAACCATTCATCATTGTTTTGAAGTTGTTATTTATTGAATTGATTTTTATGAATCCATTTTTCCATCATGATTTTATGGTAACCTTGTTTAATTACGAGCAAGAAAAACAAATTCTTTTGAAAAGTTGGAACATACCAAACATTGGAAAGCAATATTTTACCCATTCTTGGAAGAGAGAAGTGGACCGAGCCTTTTCCTTGAGTAGCATGGGTTGTTCCATCTATCTAAAAGATTGGATTGAGTTGCATACCTTGATATCTCAAAAAATAATCCCTTTTGTAGCTCATATGTTGAGTAGCTCTTGTATCAATTATCAAATCATCTTCACAATCATTTCTCAACAACTTGTGGGTGACAATTGAAGTTGCAAAATCTAACTTCTAAATGACCGTAAAATCACAATCAAAATAAGCCTCTTGACTCTCTACACATTGAGATAAATTTTAAATATGGGATTTAGAATGTTGTTTTGAGTTGAAATTTTTCTTATTGTTGGGAAAATTTTCATTTTAGGTTTTTAATGCTTTTGTATAATGCCCATTGTGTAGATATATTTTGCATTTGAATTGATTCATATCTTGTACTTTTCCTTACTGAGGATTGTTGTTCGAAGGGTCTTGAAATCTCTTAAAATATTGTTTCTTTTAATTTTTCTTCCTCTTCATTGACTTCTACTATAGCCATGGCCATGATTAAAATATTGTGTTGGATTGTGCTCTTTATTTCATGGATTGTTGAATGTTCCTCTTCCTCTTTAACTTTGATTGTATGTTCCTTTTCCTTCAGAACTTTCTCCTCTTCTTGAATTAGTAAAAGAAATGTCTTCTCCTTATTTATTCCTCTTACCAAATGGTTTTGTCATGCTCGACCAATAATTCACTAAGGGGATCAAAAGTGTGATTCTCAAATTTGCTAGTAATTTGGAAAGTTTACAAGAAATGTTGATAAGAAGGAGGAAAAACATTGATCAAAATTCAAGTCGTGAAACTTTCTTTCACTTTCTCAAATTCACATTTGACTATTT
>ML789854.1:507267-538106 GCA_009831015.1 Picea engelmannii | reverse complement strand
GGAAGAAGTAGAGATCCACCTACAAAAACAAAATTCTATTTGAAAATGAAATTGATTTATACAAATGAGGTGGGCATGCCCCATGATTATTCCATAAATATGAATGATTATATTAGCATTAAAAAAGTTGAGGTATTTTTTTTGGTTACTAGAAGTATGAAGTACATGATGATGCTGAAACTAGAAAATTGATGAAGAAGAAATATGTCATGCCCTCAAGGGAGTTGGTAACAAAAAAGGACTATTATTGAGGAGATCTTACCCTAGAAATTGAAATGAACGCTCGGAATATGTTTTCGTACTTGATGGAATTGATGGATTTTCAATCCCATGCTTCAAATGGAACTGGAAACTACAATTCTCGCAAAGTAAGAGCCATATAATGTGGATATGTGTTGATGTCAAACATTAGGGGGGTCAGTGGAATCATAGAGAAATGATGACTATTTATGTCCTATATGGGGTTCACCATTTGTATGATAATCGAAATCTAGATATTGCAACATTCTTGGAAACTGGTGTTAACATCGATATGAATGAATCCATGACCTCAAAGGGTGAAGTACCCTTTGAATCCAACTAACTTATGAACCATATATTGACTTTGTAAAAGTGACGTGTTACTGATAAACATGGATGGGGACTATTGTAAATGGGACTCAAGAATTCCCTTGGTTGAAGCATAATTGATGGCTGATAATGGTGAAGGTCAAATAACCAACTCGACCAAAAGTGATCTGAAGTCAAGGGGACAATACAATATGGGAAATGCATTGTCAAATTGTAATTGAGGATGATGTGGTTGCAAAGAGTTGGTAGTTATGTGTAAACATTATGGGATTATAATGAAGGGTAATATGATATGTGAGGTGTGGTCAATAATAGGGATGTATGAATATAGGGGTAACTTTGTGTAAATTATTTGACCAAGGGAGAATAGGACTTCCATTGGGTAAAATGACGACATCTAGTGTGATGGCCTATGTCTACTTTCTTGTTGTAAATCAAAGGTGCTTTGTACAATGAAAAATATAATTGGGTTGAATGTGAAAACATGGAGATGGGGTCCCCAATGATCAATCAACTAAGCTTGGTGGGGTGAGATTGGTGAGAACAAATGGGGGGTGGGCCCCCCAAGGTTGAGTCTCCGTGAGGGTGGGTGAATGATGAGTTTGAATGCATATGGAAAATTGATATTGGAGAAAATGGGGGAGGGGGGAATGAAAATGCATAATTTCATTCAATAGAACCAACTGCAAAACGGATGAAAATAAGAGAGTCAGGGGTGTTTTAGTTAGAAATACGAGGAGAATAAGCATGAGTTTCATTCTCAAAAGAACAAACTACTTGGACTCCCTTTCTATGGGAAAATATAACATGGGTGTAAATTTACAGGGGAGATAAAATTTGAAACAACCCATGTAGGTGGAAGACTACCGGAAACCAACAACCAAGTGCAAGTAGAGATGAGTAAAGTTGTTGTGAAATTAGATAATGTGATCCTACATGCATATGTAAGGAAAAAATACTGATAAATGAAATTATCTTGGAGGGAGTGACTACATGCCATTTTGAATAAGTATATCCCTGAAGGGGTCGAGGAATGGTCGTGCCATGAAGTGAGGTAAAGTGAACTTACTGACAAGTAACAACACATGAAACCAAATACCCTAAGTGAAAAATATCCGAGAGTAATGAATCTGACACATGAACTGGAATTAAAAACCAAAATGATAGTGAGAAAACATACCTTTGAAATGGTTGATGAGACAAGGGGTCCCAGGGAAAGGGAAAGTGTGTGGAACACTGGATGGATTATACCGTTGTGTAGAATGACAAGTGGTGATCCTGATGACACAAATGGTTTGGAAAATAGAGATTCTGAGATCCCATATAGGCTCGCGGAACATGGTGATTGAAACAAGTAATGGATGTATATATCGCCATGGCACCTCATTCATACTTGTAGTAATGTAGATTCACGTATTCCGGTGGAACCCACTACCTTCCAACGTGACTTATGCATACATCGATTATCCAATTCTAGCAATGAGAGACAGGTAAGGGGTCCTAACTCACCCATGTCACTTATGCATTGATTTTTTTTTAGATATTGTAGTGGAAAGAAACATACAATCCCTTTTTTAGGTTTTTCGTATGGTTTTTGCAGGCGATTGAAAGACACCTGTGTATATTTTCCTTCTTGTCTTCGATTCACTCGTGTTGTACCACATGGCTAAAGACTGCATAGATGTGCTGGTAAAAGTAATACCGTAACTTGATCACCCATGTTGAATTGTGTGACTGTAGGGATATCAATTCCATATGTCATCACAAGAGTATGAGCAATAGTCACATAGGAATAATATGAAACTGTATTTTGAATGGTATCGTAGATGATGAAACTATGGGGATGACGGTCACACAAGCCACCTGGGAGACTGTGTTGTGAATAGATGTGAAGATGGCGCAAATGTTGGTATGATAATCGCACAATGTATCTTCATGATTGTGTAGTGAACAATCACACAGATGGTGTGACTGTTAGGTGTGGAAGTCACGGAGAGTGTGTG
Source organism: Picea engelmannii (assembly GCA_009831015.1). Classification (NCBI taxonomy): domain Eukaryota; kingdom Viridiplantae; phylum Streptophyta; class Pinopsida; order Pinales; family Pinaceae; genus Picea; species Picea engelmannii. The sequence goes on along the minus strand of ML789854.1, from coordinate 535,533 downwards.
ACTGAGGTGATTTTTTTTTTATGTTTTGACAAGGTTCAGAGTTTGAATTAACCATTTTTTGTGTAGATATTGAGGTGACATCAGTCATCATGTTGATTTCATGGAAGGAGAGAGATTTTGATACTCTTCTCATGGTAGTTTTGGGTGACCCTGTGGCAAAGTTTGATACGACCAACTTTGGTAGATATGACCAGATGGTTGAGATGTTGGTAGAGGTCAAATTATACTTTTTGACTAGGTTCTCCATTTGGGGATAGGTACCAGAGGTGATCTCTCGAATGGATGGGGGCACCACCATGCACGCACTAGTTGATCGATATTGTACCGATGATGATGCTATAAAGGGGGATTCTATCCAGTTCTCGTAGATCCAAGATTTGGTTCCATGGGAAGTCGATGCCATGGTAATCCAAATCTACGAATCCTTGGGTACCTAGAGGATCATAGGTGCCTAGATGGAAATTGTAGAGCATGTGCTTTGTTGACCCAAAATTTGGCCCAATTGATTAAACAATCCTGCAAAGAGTTACAAGTCTTGGAACAAAATGTTGTCTCATTACTTTCCCTAATTATTATTTATGAAAATCAATAGAAAGGTAGGTAGGGGTCTCATTAGGAGGTGAAATTATATATATATATATATATATATATATATATATATATATATATTTTGAGATAAAAATGGTTTGGGATAGGTTTTTGGATCAATTGAATGGAAGTTATTGATATGTTTATGTGATATGATTTTTATGTTAATCATGTAAGAACACTCCATTTGGCATGATGGTTGGTTAAAAGTATGAGTCTTGGTTTCAAATTGCAATAAAAATATTATGTTATAAGGCACTAACTATGCATTGGGTTCAATGTGAAAACAAACCCGAGGTGGTGATAACTTGTGGCTTATTTATGAGAGGCACATTATGGTAATGATGGCATTGAGTTATACAATTTTGTATTGCATGTCATATAGGATGTTGTATAAGTTATAATGGCATTGTGGCATTGGTTAAAGGTTTTGAACTATGTAATATATGCACTTAGGTATAAGGTTGACAACTTGTTATGGCATGAGTCTTAATGTATAATATTGTATTGATTGTTATGTCATCTAGGTATTAAATGAAGTTTTAATGTTATAACACCTATAGTAAGGTCTGTGACCATATGTTACGTGATCATATGAGATATTGATAATACAAAATGATATGGTTTGAGTTCACGGTTTGAAATATAGTTGAAGGTTGGTATATGAAACATGTAGTGGATTGTCATTCAACATTAATGGCAATGTGTTGGATTTTACAGAACACATTAAGTATTGAATGTTTTTCATGGATGACAAACTTTTGGACATGTTAGGGTATGAGAGTTGGTTGATGAGGTTTTCCATTTCCATGGGAACTGGAAGCTAGTAATGGAGATGGAAGGCTACATTATTATTAAGCTATAAACTCAAACTAAATTCTGGTATAGAACCTGTGGCTTGCAATTGATTCATAGAGAATTTTAAGGAGCTAAGCCAATGTGAGGTGATAACACATAACATAAAGGAATTATTAGTTTATGAAGTCAAGGTATGAAATTCTATTGCTATTGTATATGTATAGGATAGATATGGTACCTGTTTGTTCATTGTTTAAATTTTAAATCACTCTGTTTCTCTCCTTTTTCTCCATGCTTGAATGTGTTTGAAGTTACCCATGCAAACTTGATTGAAAATTTGAAAGAGAACAGAGTTGTTGCCCCATTTTCAACCTTTTAATTCCATGTATATTGCACTTATCTGTCACATTTTTTAGCATTCATAGTGGTGACTTACTTTGGGTTTTAAAATTTTTCTGTCAGCTACATATAGTTATAATCTATCACTAAAGGAAAATTAATAAAAACAAAATAAGGATTTACTTATTCATTACATTATCTACCTATAGTGTGCTTTTTTCCCCCATACCCAAGTGTTGTTACGAGCTTACATGTGTTTCAATGTGTTTGATCATTAGTAAAGTTGTTGTTCTTGTAAATTACTTGCCTCCGTTACTCATACTCAACACTTTGTTTAATGAAAAACATGCATGCATGGAAACAATATATCAAGCATATAGAAAATTGATTGGGTTTCAAGGATACATATTTTAAGCATGTCATAGATATATTTCAAAGAATTATTTCTAGTTGAAATTAGTACTTCGGTATACTATTAAACCCATTATTTTCTTCCTTGTCTCTATAACCATTCCTTTCACTACCTCTTGTAAGCAAGAAAATTTGTTTTGTACAATTAATGAGGAAACAAAGCATGATATTCAAGCTATGTCAAACAATAAAGTGCCTTCGACAAAAAAAAGAAATTCCTAGAGTAAATTAATCCCATACCCTATAAGGTTTGCATGCAATTCATCATTACTCCATCCTCTCAATCCTTATACTTCCTAACCCTAGCCAACATTTAACTGTATAAATGAAGATTTAGTGAATAACCGTCTATTTATATTTTCATACAATTGATAGTATGTTAAAAGTTTGAAATGTTTATGGAATGGAGAATGACGAATTTGATGCATACTAGTGGATGAAATTATTTATAAGAGGTTCTCGTGGATCCAAAGAGGATATGGAAGGATACCTAATGCCATTTGGACAGAAAGGAGGAATAAGAGGATGAGGTTTTTTGTACATTTTGATGCAAATTATGATGAATTCAATCAACTAGCATAGACATGGAATATTTTCCTGGGTAAGCAAGATTTAGCTTTGTGTTTTACACCTAGTAATGCCCCCTTGCAGCCTCCCCCCAACATAGTAGACATACCTCAGGATTAACTACACCCTGTGAATGATGGGTGACGATAAAACCCAAACAAACATACCATTGGTATTGCCAATTGGCCAAGCATTAATAAGAAACCATGTGTTCCAATCACTGCCCCTATTGCTACCTCTTCCTATTCATTTTCTCATGACCAACAACCCATTGATATCAAGTATTCATCACTAAAACTTCTAGCTGATGAAAAGGGAAAACAACCTTTGGGAAAATCCCCTAGCACTAAGTCTTTCTAGTCTGTCTCTACTCGCTCAAAAGTAGACACTAAGAAGACAGAAGGAGACATCATGAGGGAGATTTCACATTTGAACATGCACCCAGAATTGTCCCAGTATTGATGTTTGTATTTTCATTATCATCGTATCGCTGGTATGCACTTGATTTTGTCTGGATCAAACATTATATTTTTTTACTAAAAGTAATGATTCCTATAATATTTTTGAAGATCAAATTTTATATCTTAAGCTTGTTTTGATATATGGAGGGACAAGGTTATGATGTTGATATATTGTCATGGTTGTTTATACATGTTATTGTCAAGGTGTGTGTTGAGTCACCAAATTTCCATCCTTTTTATCATCTTTTCATACCTTTCCCTTCACTTTTAATCATTTCCTGCTTTCCCATAATTCAGTTTCACTCCATTTTTATATTTATATATGGGATTAGGCTCAATATTTCCCAATGCATTTTTTTAGCATTTTAAGTGAATTTACGATTAAATATTGGAAAAATAACATGTTTTCACTTAACGTTGAAAATTGGGTGAGTTCGGTGATGTTTACATGTATATTTGAAGATTCCAGCAATGCCAAATTTTACCACTTAGCATCAAGTTCAAGTTTCATCCTCAACCTTTGAAGATTTTAAGAATATTTGGGATAATCACTCAAAGAATATTTTATGGACAAGAATCATCGAATTTTTGATAATATTTTTTATTAAATATCTTAGATATTTGTGAGAGGATTTGTAGAGATAATTATTTTCTAATTATTAGCAAATTAGTTGTAACTAGATGAGAGAAAAATTGATTTTAATTTATTAGTTTCTTATCTTATTCTCAAAGAAAATTATGTATAAATAAGAGTTCCTCCTCCATTCCAAAGGGGGACTCTTGGAGAATATGTCCAATTTATTATGGAGTGAATAAAACATCTTGAGAATTTCTTCCATATAGATTTTAAGTTTATAATTTCATTGTGTTTTATGATTTGATATAGTTTATGATGTTGTAGACTAGTTTTCTACCTTGTTTTTGGGAGAATTGATCTCATTCCAAATGGATCATGGTAGTCTTTTCCTGTATGCAAGTGTGGTGTGTTTCTTGTTTGAATTTGATTTCATTTCTGTTTTTAATATTCATTCATTGGATTCTCTATATACCAAATGGAGCACCGTTGTAGAAAAGTTCAATTTGAACACAACCTTATTTACAACCATGGTGGATATAGAGTAATAAATATTAAATGATGGATGCAATGTGGTGTGTTTAGTTAATTTTATTTCAATTTAGTTGAATGTCAGTGTGGTTTGAGAGATAGTTTTTTGTAGGTTTAATATCATCATGTTTCATTATTAGTCCCTTGGTTATGAACATGAACGAAGTACCCTATGAACAATAAATTGTTAAGAGATGCATTGCTACACATACTTGTCATTTAATTCCTCATTGATTAGCTATCCATGCAAGAGAATATTTTCTGCATGTCATTAGTTATGTGTGTGTTAAATTTTCTTTCTATAGTATGGTGCGACAATTTAAAAGATTTTGAAAAACTTTAAGACTCAGCTCTGCATATACTATGCCTAGCACTTCATAAGTTTACAAACTCGGATTGATGAATAAATGTATTGGAATTATTATCATATAATTTGACTGAAAGTTTTTGGTGCTTTTTCCCTAGAGATTAATAGTGTGATTTCTTATTTCTTTTACAATTAGTATTTTTTGTAGTACCAACATTTCAGACTTGGAGGAGTGGAAGTGGTAAGACAAGAGGTAAGAACCTAAGCATTCGCTATAGTGAGTTTCTATGAGCCCTCGTCATGTTGTTACCATATGCATGGACTTAGGGATAAGAGTGAGTTTTTGTTTTCAAAATAATGCTAAATTGCATGAATAGGACTTAGATAGATTTCTTAGTAATTTTTTTAAATCATTCTTATTATCCCCACTTTTCAGAGATAACTAGGAGATCATGTTCGAGGCCCATAGGTCCTATACATGGAGTACTAAGAGCAGGATTGACCTGAGTATGTCCCTGGAGGGCCCACCTTTTCTTATTCTATCATCTTTATCTTGTCAGCAGCGACATCATCCATCACCATCGGCATGGTCCTGTATCAGAAAGGGTCTTACTCCATGAGGTAATTGTTCTAGATATCATGGTATGTGTCACTTTTGATCATTAAAAACTTTAAATGTATGCATATGATTTCTTTTATTTCTAACAACTGCTTGGATCTTACATTTGCCCACTTGACAATGTTTGGGGGGATTGATAGGGTGCCCTAGCAAGCCTGTATCTGTAGGTTTTGGTTTGTCACTGGGAGGATTTATGAAAAGCCATCATCCGCTCCCCTCATAGCACCACTTCTTTATCTTACTTCCCACTCACTTATTCCATTCCCCTTGTCCGAGCATTCGGTTGACCTATTTTTAGGACTGCACCTTACCTCGTGGGAAGAAGGGGCTAAAGGTCCAAAAGGTAAAAGAAAGCTGGTAAAAGATAAAAGCCTAAGAATAAAACCTCGAGATGATTCACCTAGGGATCCCCGAGAAAGCAATAAAAGGTTTCTCAGCAAGAAACAAGAGGGACCCGGAAAAATAATAAAACAAGACCTAATTAGAGGATAGGGGGTCTCATCACAAGCAAACCTATTAGGACCATGGGTACCTAGCAGTATGACATTGCCACTAGCAGGTTACCATGCCAGGGCAGTGACCCTTGGTTGCATGGCCAAGGGAAAGGGGGTCTCATCACGAGGAAACCTTTTCATCTCTGTGAAAGTACTTGTGGGTAATGCTGTCAGCTCTGGTCACCATGCCAAGACAGTGTCCCTTGATTAGCTCTTGATTAAAAAGAAAAAAAAGAATAAAAGAATAAAGGCAAGAATGGGCTTGGAAAAAATGCATCCATGACAGGTACATCTCGCCTTCTACAAAGGCACCCATAGGTAACACTTTTGCATCCTTAGCCTTCACTACACCCACATGCTTGGACATCCCCTGACCACATCACCCACTTACATGGCTTAGATGAGGTCTTTTTGGGAACTTTCCTTTTTTTGTGGACACTAGCCCAATAGGACACCTTGTCCTTTTCTCAAGACTTGTGTAACGTCTTTGAGCTATTGACTGATGTATTAGGGATTTTGTGCATATGTTTAATAATATTGATGATGAGATGCGATTGAAATTGCTATGATCCCTATGAATGATGAGCCCATCGAGGGCATAGAATTTGATGTGAAGGACCATGCCCAATGGACAGGTACCATTTGGACCGGTACACATGAGGAGATGATCAGTTTGGACCTCCATGGGGATGAAGAGCCCACTAGATGGATGTTGAGACCCCATCAAGGGGCAGAGATAGGACAGAGGTTGATCATATGCTTTGCACTGGAAAGGAAGAGGACGTTCCACCAAAGGCACCTCGACACATCTCGACCTAGGGGGATTGACCCATTTTCAGTGGGACGTTGGCTCTAGATGGTCTAGGACATCACCAAGAGGCTTATGATGTCATCATGAGTATATTGGCAGATGGACAGAGTAGTTGACATGTGTGGTAGCTTGGAGGAGCCCAATGAGGGCTAATGTCTTGCTTCAGGAGGCTACATTTGCCCTAATAGGGGCTAACATCACCCTAGGAAGTGGTGATGTCTTACCTTTTTTCTTGATTAGGGTTTTAGTCTAGCATTTAATGTAAAAACAATATTATTTTCGTATTATGGCCTTGTTGGCCTTTTTATGACCTAAAAAGTAAATTAGGTCATTGATACACTATATATTGAGGGTTTTGACTCTCATTTTTTCATGATGACTCATTCACTCCATAAGGAGGTCTGAAATTTGTGCCCTATCTTGGGTATTTGGGTGATTAAGTGAGGCACACTTGTTGAAGGAAGACATTTTTGGCATTCTATGGTGTTTCTCTTTAAGGAAGGTGTTACAACTAGGGTTTGCATGGTTATTTCTTGGTGAATTGTAAGTATTTTTCTGCAAAACTTCTTGATTGAATGGTTGTAGTTTAATTTCTTGCATATGTTTATGAATATTGTTGAATCAAAACCCTAGGGGATAAGCACACAAGTAGGTCATTGTCTCATGTCCCCTGATAGAGAAATCTTTAGCCATTGTTGAGGAAAGAAAGAGCCTAGCCATAACTGCACTCCTATTTCCTCTTCCTCTTTGCTAGCCATACTATTTTGAAGCCAAGAAAAGTGAGACGTCCCTGGCCTAGGTTTACTACACTAGGGCCATACTCTTTATAGGGTTTGGTGAAAGGCCTTGCTGTAGCAACACATTATCTCATCAAACCCTCTTGTTTTTCTTATATACTTTGTTCTTGAGCTAACCGTTTTGACAGGAAGGAGGAGAAAGCATGAGGCCTTGCTGTAGCAACACAAGAGTGAGCCTCTCTCCCCTAGGGTTTTGATTTTGAGGCCTTGCCTCAGAAACACCTGAAAACTCTTCCCTCTAGTCCTTGAAATTTTCCATCCTTCAACTCTTGCGTCCTTCACCTTTGACTCCATTAAACCCTAAGGCACTGATCTAAATTCCTCCAACGTTGAAGTGAAATATTGATCACAACACTCTCAAAACTCTTTGAATTTCAAACCCTAACTACTCTAACCCTAGTTACAAACGTCATCTTTAGTTATTTCATCTTTAATGCAACAAAGTTTTGTTTTGGGAGCAATTGAATGATGGTTTGGGAATTAATTGAACAAGGTGTTGATTGGTTACATTGAATGCTACATTGTTCCAATATTTATTGGTGAAGTATTATAAATTTTCATTGATATTGATAAACATTGAATTTGTCAACATTTATTGCTAATTGCTTATATATATTCATCAGATGGTCTTATGAAGTACTAACCCATTGAAATATATCTTGCATATATCAGTTTGTTGTTGTTTTGTTCTAGGAAGGTGTTCTTCATTGGGGATTTACTTTATTATTGGCTGTTTAGATGGGACTATCTATTTGGTGGTGATCTGTGAGGGGGGATTATTTACCCTTGTCTTAATATCCTTTAGCCTCCTCAAAGCCCCAGGTCACCGATGATGTCTCCCCTAGGCCTCACCTCCCTAAAGAGAAAGAACCATCCCATTGTGGTGACATTGGGTGGGATAAGTTCCTGTTACGCTAGTTTGGGCATTTCTATCTTATAGCCTTTTCCCCTAGCTAAAAATTGTGCGATAACATTTTGGTGTTGTTGCTGGGGAACACTGAGTTAAACCTTCCTTAGATGACACTTTTTGGTAAGCCTTGCCTCTAGAAGCCTTATCTTACAAGCTTACCTAGCGACTCCACTAGGGTGTTTTCCCTTTTTCTTTGATAGTTTCAAGAAAACTATCTGGCGACTCCACTAATGATGAAGCCAACTATGAATTCACAATGGGACCCAAGAAAATACAAGCCTTTAGACATGAGTAACATCCTAGGGTACCCTCAACAAATTCCCTTTGAATACATAAATTTTCTCCTTGGATTCACTAGTGGTGATAGAGAAAGAGCTGACTATCATATGAGAAATTTCTAGAACTTCTTCCTATCCTACCCCGTCGATGATTATGCTGAATATGTGGTCATAAAACTTTTCTCTACCACTTTTTTTTGCGATGCCAAAGAGTGGTATGACAACCTCGCTGATGCCAGCATCACGACTATGGAGCAATTTGAGAAAAAATTTCACGAGAGATGGGGTATCCAATTAGAAGACATCCCATCACTATTAAAAGAACTCGAGCATATAAAACAAGCTGAGGATGAAACTGTCGGAGACTTCCAGAATAGATTTGAGAACATGCTATATCAAATTCCTGAAAGTTATCATCCTGAGGAGAGATACCTGGTCCATCTCTTTACCCGTGCACTTTTGGGATATCTGAGTTTCCCTCTTGACAAGAGAACCCCAAGGATGCTCGATGAAGATTACTACGTGGTTGCAGTGATTGAGGATAAGATCTCCTCATTTGATATAGGATGCATATTTACCTTAAGTACTCTCAATGGGGATATTTTGTTTACCCTTGAGAACTTCATCAACGATTTCCAAGAAGAAGGGGAACAAACCACAGATCAACAAGGGATTGCTAAAGACATAGTTGAGGAGCCGGAAACCAATGACGAATTATCAACATTCCCTTTTCCTCTTGATGAAGCGATACACAAGCATTCTGCACCTTCACAACAACAAGACGATAAGGTTAGTTTCTTTCCTTTTTAGGATTTTGATGATACCTTATTCCATGATTTAGAGAGTGATGGAAAAATGGAATCCCTGAATGAAGTGCATCTTCCTTGTTGCACAACCAAAGAAGAAAGGGATACTCATGAGGATAAGACAGTGATGCATATTAAAGATACCCGAGTCCTTGAAGCTCTTGCACAAGAAGAAAAAGTAAGTTATCCTCCTCTTTGAGATTTGGGTAATTGTCTACTTTATGATTTGGGAAAAGAGGAGGAGATGGGTGAGCTTTTGAATGATTTCAACCCTCCATGTTATGATACTGATACAGACATAGTTGATTTTGATGAGTTCATACATGTTGGTAGACGTAGGTGGGATGTAGTTGGTTATGATATGGATCCCATCTATGACATAAGGAGTCATCTCCAAGTATTTCCTTTGCAATTATCACAGCAAGCTCTTGACCAATGGCAACAATGAGATGATATTTTCACCGTTGCTTCCCAAACACCCAAGGATGACTTGATGCTATGCTTTCCTAATGATTTTCGGTCATACATTGAGGAATTTAATGATTTCTTCTCTGAGCATTTGGATTTATTCTATGAAGATGACTATCAACCACCGTTGTGCCCAAGTTTTGACAGGAGTAAGAACATTGTTTTCCTAAAGAGAGATTCTCATACCATTTTTCTCCAGCCACCTCTTATTACCTTACCTTGCTGTATCATTAAAGGTGTAGTTAGGAATTATACCTTTTGCATTGAGTTTCCTATGAAGCAAACCCAAGAATCCAAGGATTGGTTGAAAACTACAAATTTTCTATCATCTCATTTTTTCAACTTTCCCTTGAGAGTTTGCCAGTCGTCTGCTAGATCTTTGTCGATCCCCTCTCAGGCTTCAGAGCATGAGGACATCCTAGGTGGCCAGTTTATAGACCCTTTGAGCTAGTATTCTTAACCATGGACTTTTCATGACCCCTTCCAGAGGTGGGTTGGGTACTTTCCTCAGAGATGGACTTGGAAAGATTTTATCCCTCCCACCCACCTCCATGAGTTAGACTTTATGATTTTCAATGATATGATACATTCTCTAACCCATGTCATTTTTGTGCTTGATTTGTCACTGTTCTGGTTTATGATGAAGCAAAAAGGTAGGTATTGTGGGACATTGTTAGATTGGATTCACTGGTTGTTTGACTACATCCACATCCGACCAACAGGTAAGTACAGGTAAGTAGTTTGCCTTACACTATTGATTGTTTCCTTTCAGTTTATTATATATATATATATATATATATATATATATATATATATATATATATATATGTATGTATGTATGTATGTATGTATGCTGGGGTGGAATTACCACCCCAATTTTTTTACTGATACTTCTTTCGAGATCAAGCAGGTATGAAGGTTATGCCAAATATGCCAAGGTTATCATGCCTCTACGGTGAGAATATCTCCTCGAGTTGGAGCCAGATGTTATCCCCACTTTTCAGGGATAGCTGGGAAATCATGTCTCGAGGCCCACAGGTCCTAGACATGGAGTACTGAGAGCAGGATTGACTTGAGTATGGCCTTGGAGGTCCCACATTTTCTTCTTCTATCATCTTTATCTTGTCAGCAACGACATCATCCATCACCATCGACATGGTCCTATATGAGAAAGGGTTCTTGCTCCATGAGGTAATTGGTTCAGGTATCATGGTATGTGTCACTTTTGATCATTAAAACCTTTAAATGTATGCATCTGATTCCTTTTATTTCTAACAACTTCTTGGATCTTACATTTTCCCACTTGACCATGTTTGGGGGGATTGACAGGGTGCCCTAGCAAGCCTCTATCTGTAAGTTTTGGTTTGTCACTAGGAGGATTTCTGAAAAGCCATCGCCTGCTCCCCTCATAGCACCACTTATTCATCTTACTTCCCACTCACTTATCCCATTCCCCTTGTCCGGGCATTAGGTTGACCTATTTTCAGGACCGCACCTTACCTAGTGGGAAGAAGGGGCTAAAGGCCCAGAAGGTAAAAGCAAGCTGGTAAAAGATAAAAGCCTAAGAATAAAACCTCTAGATGCTTCACCCAGGGATCCCCGAGAAAGCAATAAAAGGTTTCTCAGCAAGAAACAAGAGGGTCCCAAAAAAATAATAAAACAAGACTTAGTCAGAGGATAGGGGGTCTCATCACAATCCAGTCTATTAGGACCATGGGTACCTAGTAGTATGACATTTCCACCAGCTGGTTACCATGCCAAGGCAGTGACCCTTGGTTGCATGGCCAAGGGAAAGGGGGTCTCATCACGAGGAAACCTTTTCATCTCTATGAAAGTACTTGTGGGTAACGCTGTCAGCTTTGGTCACCATGCCAAGGCAGTGTCCCCTGATTAGCTCTTGAATAAAAAAGAAAAAAAAGAATAAAATAATAAAAAGAATAAAGGAAAGAATTGGCTTGGAAAAAATGCATCCATGACAGGTACAACTCACCTTCTACAAAGTCACCCACAGGTAACACTTTTGGATCCTTAGGCTTCGCTGCACCCACATGCTTGGAAATCCCCTAACCACATCACCCACTTACATAGCTTGGATGAGGTGTTTTTAGGAACTTTCCTTTTCTTGTGGACACTAGCCCAATAGGATGCCTTGTCCTTTTCTCCATACTTGTATTGCAGGCTTGTGTAATGTCTTTGAGTTGTTGACTGATGTATTAGAGATTTTGTGCATATGTTTAATAATATTGATGATGAGATGTGATTGACATTGCTATGATCCCTGTGACTGATGAGCCCATGGAGGGCATATCCTTTGATGTGCAGGACCATGCCCGATAGAAAGGTACCATTTGGATCGGTACACATGGGAAGATGATCAGTTTGTACCTCCATGGGGATGAAGAGCCCACCAGATGGATGCTGAGACCCCATCAAGGGACATAGATAGGATAGAGGTTGATCAGAGGATTTTCACTAGAAAGGAAGAGGACGTTCCACCAGAGGCACCCCGACACAGCTCGACCTAGGGGGATTGACCCATTTTCAGTGGGATGTTGGCTCTAGATAGCCTAGGATGTCACCAAGAGGCTTATGATGTCATCATGAGAATATTGGCAAATGGACAGGGAAGTTGGCACGTATGGCAACTTGGAGGAGCCCAATGAGGGCTAACGTCTTGCTTCAGGAGGCTACATTTGCCCTAATAGGGGATAACGTCATCCTAGGAAGGGGTTATGTATTACCTTTTTTCTTGATTAGGGTTTTAGTCTAGCAATTTAATGTAAAAACAATATTATTTTGGTATTATGGCCTTGTTGGCCTTTTCATGACCTAAAAAGTAAATTAGGTCATTGATACACTACATATTGAGGGTTTTGACTCTCATTTTTTCATGATGACTCATTCAGTCCATAAGGAGGTCTGAAATTTGTGCCCTATCTTGGGTACTTGGATGATTTAGCAAGGCACACTTGTTGAAGGAAGACATTTTTGGCATTCTATGGTGTTTCTCTTGAAGGAAGGAGTTACAACTAGGGTTTGCATGGTTATTTCTTTGGTAATTGTAAGTATTTTTTTGCAAAACTTCTTGATTGAATGGTTGTAGTTTAATTTCTTGCATATGTTTATGAATATTGTTGAATCAAAACCCTAGGGGACAAGAACATAAGTAGGTCATTGTCTCGTGTCCCCTGATAGAGAAATCTTTAGCCATTGTTGAGGAAAGAAAGAGCCTAGCCATATCTACACTCCTATTTCCTCTTCCTCTTTGCTAGCCGTACTATTTTGAAGCTAAGAAGAGTGAGATGTCCTTGGCCTAGGTTTACTACACTAGGGTCATACTCTTTCTAGGGTTTGCTGAAAGGCCTTGCTGTAGCAACACCTTATCTCATCAAACCCTCTTGTTTTGGCTATATACTTTATTCTTGAGCTAGTTGTTTTGCCAGGAAGGAGGAGAGAGCACGAGGCCTTGTTGTAGCAACACCAGAGTGAGCCTCTCTCCCCTAGGGTTTTGATTTTGAGGCCTTGCCTTAGCAACACCTGAAAACTCTTCCCTCTAGTCCTTGAAATTTTCCATCCTTCAACTCTTGCATCCTTCACCTTTGACTCCATTAAACCCTAAGGAATTGATCTAAAGTCCTCCAACGTTGAAGTGAAACATTGATCACAACACTCTAAAAAGTCTTTGAATTTCAAACCCTAACTACTCTAACCCTAGTTGCTGACATCATCTTTGGTTATTTCATCTTTAATGCAACAACGTTTTGTTTTGGGAGCAATTGAATGATGGTTTGGGCATTAATTGAACAAGGTGTTGATTGGTTACATTGAATGCTACATTGTTTCAATATTTATTGGTGAAGTATTATAACTTTTCATTGATATTTATAAACATTGAATTCGTCAACATTTATTGCTAATTGCTTATATATATTCATCAGATGGTCTTATGAAGTACTAACCCATTGAAATATAGCTTGCATATATCATTTTGTTGTTATTTTGTTCCAGGCAGGTGTTCTTCATTGGGGATTTACTTTATTATTGGCTGTTTAGACGGGACTATCTGTTTGGTGGTGATATGTAAGGGGGGATGCTTTACCCTTGTCTTAATATCCTTTAGCCTCCTCAAAGCCCAAGGTCACTGGGGATGTCTCCCCTGGGTCTCACCTCCCTAAAGAGAAAGAACCATCACATTGTGGTGACATTGGGTGGGATAGGTTCCTGTTACGCCAGTTTGGGCCTTTCTATCTTATAGGCTTTTTTCCCAGCTACAAATTGTGCGATAAAATTTTGGCGTCGTTGATGGGGAACACTAATTCAAACCTTCCTCAGATGACACTTTTTGGTAAGCGTTGCCTCTAGAAGCCTTATCTTACAAGCTTACCTGACGACTATGGTGTTTTCCCTTTTTCTTTCATAGTTTTAAGAAAACTATCTGGCGACTCCACTGATGATGAAACCAACTATGAATTCACAATAGGACCGAGGAAAATACAAGCCTTTATACATGAGAAACATCCCAGGGTACCCTCAACAAATTCCCTTTGAATACATAAATTTTCTCCTTGGATTCACTGGTGGTGATAGAGAAAGAGTTGACAATCATATGAGAAATTTCTGGAACTTCTTCCTATCCTACCCTATCGATGATTATGATGAAGATGTGGTCATAAAACTTTTCTCTACCACTTTTTTTTGCAATGCCAAAGAGTGGTATGACAACCTCCCTAATGCTAGCATCACGACTATGGAGCAATTTGAGAAAACATTTCTCGAGAGATGGGGTATCCAATTAGAAGACATACCATCACTATTAAAAGAACTCGAGCATATAAAGAAAGATAAGAATGAAACTATTGGAGACTTCCAGGATAGATTTGAGAACATACTTTATCAAATTCCTGAAAGTCATCATCCCGAGGAGAGATACCTGGTCCATCTCTTTACCCGTGCACTTTTGGGATATCTGAGTTTCCCTCTTGACAAGAGAACCCCAAGGACGCTTGATGAAGCCTACTACATGGCTGTAGTGATTGAGGATAAGATCTCCTCATTTGATATAGGATGCCTCTTTACCTTAGGTACTCTCAATGGGAAGATTTTTTTTACCCTTGAGAGCTTCATCATCGATTTCCAAGAAGAAGGGGAACAAACCATAGATTTACAAGGGATTGCTGAAGACACAGTTGAGGAGACGAAAACCAATGATGAAGTATCAACATGCCCTTTTCCTCTTGATAAAGTGATCCACAATCCTTCTCCACCTGCACAACAACAAGACGATAAGGTTAATTTCTTTCCTTTTCAGGATTTTGATGATACCTTATTCCATGATTCAGAGAGTGATGAAAAAATGGAATCCTTGAATGAAAAACATCTTCCTTGCTGCAAGACCAAATAAGAAATGGATATTCATGAGGATAAGACAGTAATGCATATTAAATATACCCAAGTCCTCGAAGCTCTTGCACAAGAAGAAAAAGTAAGTTATCCTCCTCTCCGAGATTTGGGTAATTGTCTACATTATGATTTGGGAAAAGAGGAGGAGATGGGTGAGATTTTGAATGATTTCAACCCTCCATGTTATGATATTGATACTGACATAGTTGATTTTGATGAGTTCATACATGTTGGGAGACATAGGTGGGATTTAGTTGGTTATGATATGGATCCCATCTATGACATAAGGAGTCATCTCTAAGTATTGCCTTTGTAATTATCACAACAAGATCTTGACCAATGGCAACAAGGAGATGAGATTTTCACCGTTTCTTCCCAAACACCCAAGGATGACTTGATGCTATGATTTCCTAATGATTTTCGGTCATACCTTGAGGACTTTTATGATTTCTTCTCTGAGCATTTGGATTTATTCTATGAACATGACTATCAACCACCATTGTGCTCAAGTTTTGACAGGAGTAAGAACATTGTTTGCCTAAAGAGAGATTCTCATAACATTTTTCTCCAACCACCTCTTATTACCTTACCTTGCTATATCATTAAAGGTGTAATTGGGAATTATACCTTTTTCATTGAGTTTCCTGTGAAGCAAACCCAAGAATCTAAGGATTGATTGAAAACTACAGATTTTCTATCATCTCATTTTTTCAACTTTCCCTTGAGAGTTTTCTAGTCGTCTGCTAGATCTTTGTCGATCCCCTCCCATGCTTTAGAGCATGAGGACATCCTAGGTAGCCAGTTTACAGACCCTTTGAGCCAATATTATGAACCATGGACTTTTCATGACCCCTTCCATAGGTGGGTTGAGTACTTTCCTCAGAGATGGACTTGGCAAGATTTTATCCCTCCCACCCGCCTCCATGAATTAGACTTTATGATTTCCAATGATATGATACATGCTCTAACCTATGTCATTTTTGTGCTTGATTTGTCACTATTATGGTTTATGATGAAGCATAAAGGCAGGTATTGCGGGACATTGCTGGATTGGCTTCACTGGTTGTTTGACTACATCCACATCCGACCAATAGGTAAGTACAGGTAAGTAGTTTTCCTTACACTATTGATTGTTTCCTTTTAGTTTATATATATATGTATGCTAGGGTGGCATTACCACCCCAATTTTGTTACTGATACTTCTTTCGAGATCAAGCAGGTTTGCAGGTTATGCCATAGATGCTAAGGTTCTCATGCGCTCTACGGTGAGCACATGTCCCCGAGTTGGATATCATGTCTCGAGGCCCACAGGTCCTAGACATGGAGTACCAAGAGAAGGATTGACTTGAGTATGGCCTTGGAGGTCCCACCTTTTCTTCTTCTATCATCTCTATCTTGTCAGTAGTGGCAACATCCATCACCATCGGCATGGTCCTCTATGAGAAAGGGTTCTTGCTCCATGAGGTAATTGGTCTAGGTATCATGGTATGTGTCACTTTTGATCATTAAAACCTTTAAATATATGCATCTGATTCCTTTTATTTCTAACAACTACTTGGATCTTACATTTTCCCACTTGACCATGTTTGGGGGGATTAACATGGTGCCCTAGAAGGCCTGTATTTGTAGGTTTTGGTTTGTCACTGGGAGGATTTCTGAAAAGTCATCATCCACTCCCCTCATAGAACCACTTCTTCATCTTACTTCCCACTCATTTATCCCATTACCCTTGTCTGGGCAATGGGTTGAACTATTTTCAGGACTGCAACATACCTCGTGGGAAGAAGGGGCTAAAGGCCCAAAAGGTAAAATCAAGCTGGTAAAAGATAAAAGCCTAAGAATAAAACCTAGAGATGCTTCACCCATGGATCCCTGAGAAAGAAATAAAAGGATTCTCAACAATAAACAAGAGGGACCTGGAAAAATAATAAAACAAGACCTAGTTAGAGGATAGTGGGTCTCATCATGAGCTAGCCTATTAGGACCATGGGTACCTAGCAGTATGACATTGCCACTAGCTGGTTACCATGCCAGGGAAGTGACACTTGGCTGCATGGCCAAGGGAAAGAAGGTCTCATCACGAGGAAACCTTTTCAACTCTATGAAAGTACTTGTGGGTAATGCTGTCATCTCTGGTCACCATGCCAAGGTAGTGTTCCCTGATTAGCTCTTGAATAAAAAAGAAAAAAAAGAATAAAATAATAAAAAGAATAAAGGCAAGATTTGGTTTGGAAAAAATGCATCCATGACAGGTATAGCTCGCCTTATACAAAGCACCCACAGGTAACACTTTTGCATCGTTAGACTTCACTTCACCCACATGCTTGGACATCCCCTAACCACATCACCCACTTACATGGCTTGGATGAGGTATTTTTGGGAACTTTCCTTTTCCTGTGGACACTAGACCAATAGGATGCCTTGTCCTTTTCTCCAGAATTGTATTGCAGGCTTGTGTAACATCTTTGAGCTGTTGACTGATGTATTAGGGATTTTGTGCATATGTTTAATAATATTGATGATGAGATGTGATTGACATTGTTATGATCCCTTTGACTGATGAGCCCATGGAGGGCGTAGCCTTTGATGTGCAGGACCGTGCCTGACAGACATGTACCATTTGGACCGGTACACATGGGGAGATGATCAGTTCGGACCTCCATGGGTCTAAAGAGCCCACCAGATGGATGTTGAGATCCCATCAAGGGGAAGAGACAAGAAAAAGGTTGATCAGAGGCTTTTCACTGGAAAGGAAGAGGACGTTCCACTAGAGGCACCCCGACACATCTCGACCTAGGGGGATTGACCCATTTTCAGTGGGATGTTGGCTCTAGATGGCCTAGGACATCACCACGAGGCCTATGAAATCATCATGAGAATATTGGCAGATGGACAGGGTAGTTGACATGTGTGGCAGCTTGGAGGAGCCCAATGAGGGCTAACGTCTTGCCTCAGGAGGCTACATTTTGCCTAATAGGGGATAACGTCACCCTAAGAAGGGGTAACGTCTTACCTTTTTGCTTGATTAGGGTTTTAGTCTAGCATTTAATGTAAAAACAATATTGTTTTGGTATTATTTCCTTGTCGGCCTTTTTATGATCTAAAAAGTAAATTAGGTCATTGATACACTCTATATTAAGGGTTTTGACTCTCATTTTTTCATGATGACTCATTCACTCCATAAGGAGGTCTGGAATTTGCACCTTATCTTGGGTATTTGGCTAATTAAGTGAGGCACACTTGTTGAAGAAAGACATTTTTGGCATTCTATGGTGTTTCTCTTGAAGGAAGGTGTTACAACTAGGGTTTGCATGGTTATTTCTTTGGTAATTGTAAGTATTTTTCTGCAAAACTTCTTGATTGAATGGTTGTAGTTTAATTTCTTGCATATGTTTATGAATATTGTTGAATCAAAACCCTAGGGGACAAGCACACAAGTAGGTCATTGTCTCATGTCCCCTGATAGAGAAATCTTTAGCCATTGTTGAGGAAAGAAAGAGCCTAGCCATAGCTACACTCCTATTTCCTCTTCCTCTTTTCTAGTTGTATTATTTTGAAGCCAAGAAGAGTGAGACGTCACTGGACTAGGTTTACTACACTAGGGCCGTACTCATTCTAGGGTTTGTTGAATGGCCTTGTTGTAGCAAAACCTTATCTCATCAAACCCTCTTGTTTTGGTTATATACTTTATTCTTGAGCTAGCCGTTTCGCCAGGAAGGAGGAGAGATCACGAGGCCTTTCTGTAGCAACACCAGAGTGAGCCTCTCTCCCCTAGGGTTTTTATTTTTAGGCCTTAGCTTAGAAACACCTCAAAACTCTTCCCTCCAGTCCTTGAAATTTGCCATCCTTCAACTCTTGCGTCCTTCACCTTTGACTCCATCAAACCCCAAGGCATTGATCTAAAGTCCTCCAACATTGAAGTGAAACATTGATCACAACACTCTCAAAACTCTTTGAATTTCAAACCCTAACTGCTCTAACCCTAGTTGCTGACGTCATCTTTGGTTATTTCATCTTTAATGCAACAACGTTTTGTTTTGGGAGCAATTGAATGCTGGTTTACGCATTAATTGAACAAGGTGTTGATTGGTTACATTGAATGCTACATTGTTCCAATATTTATTGGTGAAGTATTATAAATTTTCATTGATATTGATAAACATTGAATTCATCAACATTTATTGTTAATTTCTTATATATATTCATCAGATGGTCTTATGAATTAATCACATTGAAATATAGCTTGCATATATCAGTTTGTTGTTGTTTTGTTCCAGGCATGTGTTCTTCATTGGGGATTTACTTTATTATTGGATGTTTAGCCAGGACTATCTATTTGGTGGTGATCTGTGAGGGGGGATTATTTACCCTTGTCTTAATATCCTTTAGCCTCCTCAAAGCCCCAAGTCACCAGGGACGTCTCCCCTAGGGCTCACCTCCCTAAAGAGAAAGAACCATCGCATTGTGGTGACATTAGGTGGGATAGGTTCTTGTTACACCAGTTTGGGCCTTTCTATCTTATAGCCTTTTCTCCTAGCTACAAACTGTGCGATAACAATTCCCATTTGTTGTGTTGTAAGAGATACACACTCTACTAACCCATTGGAAGGAATATCTACAAACAAAGGAATGCATCAGAAAGAGTTAGAAGAAATTATAGTTCAGGGAAGCATAACCATTCACTAAAGGACAATCAACTACTTCAAGGTAAGCCATAAGATTTATGAGATTAAACATTTCTTGATAGTTGAAGTTTAAGAGTTGTAGAATTCATGAGTATTATCTCTTGTGCCTAACCATAATATGTAACATCAAAAATATATTTTGGATATAAGTCTTCATATTAGGTTGTAATCCTCCTGCTAGGATTTCCTGAGATCTAGATCTATCTGTGATTCCCAGATAGATTCTCTCTAGTTGGGAAATGTTTATATCATCAAAGTATAATGTAGTATGGAGAAGTTGATAAGCTTACCCACTGCAAGGAAGTGAGCTCAAATCCCTATAATGTCTACTTTGATTTTACAATGTACAATATTTTGCTACAAATTGCCATAAGTTGTTTAATGGTCATATTTAAGATTTAAGAGATGGCTATCGAATATTTTTTTGGGGATAGATTCATAACAACACCATAGAAAAACTCACCAAGAATATCACATATGTATATTATATTTTGGGAGAAAGTGGTCATTTTCAATTTTCATAGCAAATTGACTTCGAAAACCTCTCCAAAACAAAGTGGGACAATCAATATTTGAGGGACTAAAATTGAAAATTTTTAAAACTTGTTTATAAGGGAGATAACCCTTGGAATATTGTCTCCAACCCAATTTGAATCACTTTATTTAGATATTATACAAAAATTTTATGACCAATTTACTAACTGTTGGTCATAAAATATGCATAATGCCAAGCTTGCATCTTGACTATTCACACACAAATCTAGTATAACAAATCACCACATCTTTAATTTTTTTTTTATGATGGAGATATCCCTATGAATATACTTTAATATATCTTTTGAATCACTCAAATTGGATCTCAAATGGATATTTTATCGATGAAACATTGTTAGGTAGTCTACGTCGGCCAATACTTGTCAGCAGGTAAAAGTGCATTTTGTTTTATTTCTCTTCCTTGGATTTGTTGTATTTGCATTACTTTTCATTTTTTTTCATATGTTTTGGATGAATAGAGCCCGCGCAGCTCTCTTCTTCCATGATATCATGTTTTATTGCAGGAAAGTGCTAGGTTTTTTGCAGGTCCCGGGAGGATCAAGAAGGCCAATCTATGCACACATTATTTTAAAGTCCAAATTTCTTTTATAAGGGAATGTCTCATTGGGATACTAAAGAACTCAAGTTCATACTATGTCAAGTCAAATCCACCATTCCATTATTACCGAATGAATCCTTTTGAAATCCCATTATTTCATGGCATGCTCATTCATTTTCCCTCTTCTAAGCTTAAGAATCCACCCATGTTGATGTTCGAACTTACATTTTCTTATATAGTAGATCTTAAAATTTTCATCTTACTACTAGTCCCATATCATGACTCCAAACCATTTTTTCCTTCACAAGATTATCATGCTTTCCTTATCCACCCACTCCTAATCCATGCATAAAGTCTCTCAACTCACTTGTATGTTGAGCTACCTCATTGTCCTTTTCCTTTTGACAAATAAATCCTACTTGATAAAGAAAATATTTCATCTATGGTTCTTCTAATCATTTTGTTCTATGCTCGCATTGGATGATGTGGGATTCCTTAATGCCTTCCTTCCAACAAATCTTGTCCCTTCAACATAAAAACATTATCTGGGGTCAAGTCTAGAGATTTTTATATCACCTTGGGGCTTGCATTCATCAATGGTAGGTTTCCTCACCGATGATTGTGGGAATACATTAATGTCCTTTGATTATCAGATTGCGTAGGTAACTCAAATTCATCACATCCATTCATACCTATTAGAATGTGATATGGTACCTTGGCACTCTTTGTCATCAAATGTGAGTTGCTTCACGTTGGTTAACAACATACATCAATGGTCGATAATCCAATGATTTCTTCCCATGTTCGAATTTAGCACATTCATTCACATGGAAATAATTGTACCACAAGTTTTGAAGGAGTTGAAGAATTTATTGTTTTATATCACTAACAGTAGCTTGTAGTAGTGTTCTAGTAGCTCTAGAAATAAGAAGGTACAAAGGTTCGAGTTTCAGATCCTATCATCCGTTTCCCCAGCCAAGAGGAAGAAATCAACATTATTCACGTCAAAATGTTTCACTTCAGATCCATGATCTAGTAATAACATCTATCAGATTCCTCCATTATCATTAGCAGTACAAGACCTATCAGATGTGTAACTCATGGAATTCTTAGGTATGTGAAGGTATGTTGTTTTATAATCTTTAACCAGTAATTTCTTGATGCTAGAAGAAGTGTATTTGGAAAATTCTTTATGCTCCTTATGCCTTCCTCACTACTCTTATATGCCCTTTCCTATTTTATGAGGATGGAAACAACCTTTAGTTGGGGGGGAAGAAACTCATACCCTTTGATTCCATATCACTTTTATACTCCATACTCTCATAAGACAGTGATAGAAATTTTCCCTAATCCGACTTGTTGTTGTTCTTGTAATCATGTTCCTATAACCCTCATTGAGCACCACTCCAAATCAAAATCCAGTGGTTGGGGGATCTTTTGGAAACCATGGCATGCCTCATAAACTAAAAAATGTCAAGGAAGTAAAGAAATGATTTTATTGAAGTATAAACCAATCTACTACTGAAAACCTGCTACTGGAACTTTCCTACAACAATCATTTCCAAATTTCTTGTAGCAGTTAATTTTTTAGACTTCCGCCAACACAATCATTGTTTTGCATACTTGTGCAACACGAAATTGAAATTCACCACCTAGAAATTGTTCATAATGTTGATGACATGGTTTAGTTCCTATCCATATCCATCAAACTTGAACCAATTTCTCGTGGGGAGTTGGTCAAACTAAAAGTCAACACATAATTTTCAAAATAGTCAAATCTGCTTGAAGGGAACTTTTTGCACATTGTTTTTAAGTAGTTGAGGATGGATCGAGAAAAAAATGAGACATGGGTTTTGCGCCCCATTTAACAGTTTGAGAATTATGATGGAAAAATTCTTTGAAAGTGAGCAAGGAAGGTTGTACAAGCAATTTTTGAAGGAAAATTTCTAATGAATAAAGCTAGAATTTGAACATTTTTTGCACAGTTGGGTCTTTTCTTCATCAAAATGAAAATACGTAATTATGGAAAGATGATAAATAATGAGATACACTGTCTCCCTTTTGAAGCACTCAATTTGGCCCTAAAACAAGCCAGGGATGCGTATTTTTATGTTTTTTTTGCAACTTGGGAGGTGTCCATATTTTGTGAAGAAACCACTCTGATTTTGTTTCCAAATTGTTCAAAGGTATTTTAAATCTCTTCTAAGTGTATTGTAACATCCCAGTTTTAACCCTTATGAACTATAATGTATTATGTAATTGTGAGTTAGGCTGGTGAGCCGGTAAAGTTGAAAAAGGGCTAGAGTGCCTAGGAAATGTAATACTTCATATACATTAATAAAACTACATCGTTGGCTACAAGATAGACAAGGAAAAAAGAGATAAGGGCTATGATTCCATGAGAGAGGGGGATTGCAGGGAAAAGTCTTATTATTATTATTTTTATTTAACATAATTGATTTTATGAAGAAAAGTGGTTACATGGGCTTCTTGGGGAAGGCCATGTGGTTCTTGGTTCTTGACTTAGGGGTTGTTTTGGTGTGCTTCTTCTCCTTGGTTCTTCTTATTCTTCCTCTTCCTTCACTCAGGTTGAATTTGTGTGCTCTTGTCTGAGCATGGATACGAATGGTTGCATGAGGATGGATCCGGGTGAAGTTTTGGGGTCATTCTTCCTTTTTGTTCGTCTTCTTCCTCTGGTTCATTCTTTCCCTAGTTCATGATGGAAGTTTAGATAGAAATATCCACAACTATGAGTCCTAATATTCTGAGCATGGAGATTCTTAACCAGAAGCACTCGAGCCTTGGAAGGAGATGGAAAACCCGAGGGACTGTGTGGTAGATAAGGGGGTCCACTCTCTTGGGGTTATCCGGGCTAGGTAGAAGAAAGCTAGTGTACTTTGGATTGTTGTGAGTGATGAAAGGCCTATGATAGCTTGAGTGCTGAGAGGCCTGCTAATTATTGGACTGATGGAAGTTCGTATAGAACTAACCACAACTAAGAATCCTTGGAGTTTCTAGTAGGGAGATTTTCTAACCAGTAGCACTAGAGCCCTAAAGAGAAATGGAACAACCTTAGGGACTACATGGCAGAGAAAGGTGTTCATTTCTTTGGGTTTTTCAAGTTGAGGGGGAAAGAGAGATAGAATTTTGGACTTGTTGTGAGGTTGGGAAACCTGAGAGCTAGTTAGCCAACTACCGTGTGTTTAGACTTGGCCTAGGACCCGTCCTTGTGGATTCATATCCCTGGATCAGGGGTGATATTGTTGGATTACTGAGAGGGGGGGTGAATTATAAATAGAGCAATCTAATCCTTTTTAACAATAAAATGCAAGTTTGATATCAATGTAGAATTATCATCCAATAGTTTCAGAGTAAACAAACAATGAACAAATGAACAATCATACACATACATAGTACACCAGTGTTTTTATGTGGAAATCCAAAGTGGGAGAAAACCACTAAATTATTTTTCTTATATGTATTTAATAATTACATTCGTTGGAAGCACTAAATTCCTTTGTTTTCCAGCTGCAATTGGAAGGAGGCTCCAACCCCCTATTTTGTTAGGATACAACCTGAGGGAATATCTAACTCCCCAATTCTTTGGCTACAACCAGAAGGAGGTTACAACCCCCTATGTTCTCCAGCTACAATCATAAGGTGGCTAAAACCACCTGTCCTTGCCCTGTCCAACTGCCATGTCATAGAAGTAGAATGATGGAACCACTATCACACTATCACTGTGAGATATACTACTGTAAACCTGTACCAATCAACCTAACCAAACAACCTGCAATCAACCTGTACCATAAACAAGTGCATCAACCATGCACCAAACTGTACCTAAACCTTAACCATCAATGAGTGCATCAAGAATGCACCAAATATGTACCAATCATGTATCAAATACACATAAAATATGACTCATCAATATGTACCAACATCATCAACTATACACCTCATGTATGTTCCAACTCATCAACTACTTGTCTCAACCATGTACCCAACATGTATCTCAACCAAAATCCCTCATCAATTTCATCATCCAAATATGATTTGTAACTCTGTAATAGACCTAGTGTATATTATCACATACCTGCAAACCTTCCTTAACTTTATCAACAAGAGACTAGCATTTTCATCAAACTTTACTTTAGTCTCACATGACTAATTTTGTATTAGTCAACAACTCTAACTTGAAATAATAATAACTATGTACCTGTAATAAATAAAGATTTGAAAATAGTACACAATGTCATTCAGTGTATTTTATGCAATTCCTCTAGGTTTCACTTCTTGGAGCCTCTCAGAAAAGGAGTTATAGCAAAAATGACATATCTTGTTGAATTATGGATTATTCTAGAGAGTGAAATTTTAGAGCGTGCCCTGCACAGAATATTTGGTGTATGGATATGAAAATTATACAAAGAATACTACAAAATTTACTCTAACCAATAAATTTGGTCTTACTGATTTCAGATATGTTATGAAGAAGTTATGACGTTTTTACTTGAAACACATGTTTTAGACTAGTTTCAAGACTAACCACAAACCTTATTTTCCACGGAGTGTAACTCCAAAAATACAACGACCCACAAGATGAAATTTTTATCACAACTACTTGGATATATTTCCTCAACGTCCTCCATATTTCATTGTTTGAATCATTCCAGAAAAAATGTTATTGCAAAAATGGTGAGATGACCTGTAAATAACATACCTTAGAAAGCATCACCAAAATTTTTTATCCTCCCTTAAATTTCGACCTTCTTTACTTCACCTTACCTTTGAAATTATCCTTAGATATCCTTTGGTTACCTCTGTCACTTTTAGATATTCAATATGCTCAAGTGTAATTAAATGAGAGATCCTTGCTTCTTATTTATACTTTTATGTAGCTTTCTCAAGGGGTTACCTTCTAACCATCTTAAACCACTTTCCTTATTTTAGGGCTAGCCCAATTCTAACCACTTGTCCACTTAGTAATTTATCCATTAACTTTATTATTTAAATAATTTCTTTTGTATCCACTTTGAATTATAGTACACTCATCACTTCACTTCATTTTTTTACCTTCTAACCATCTTAAACCACTTTCCTTATTTTAGGGCTAACCCACTTCTAACCACTTGTCCACTTAGTAATTTCTCCATTAAATTTATTATTTAAATAATTTATTTTGTATCCACTTTGAATTATAGTACACTCATCACTTCATTTTATTATTTAAATAATTTCTTCTTTGCAACCACTTTGACTACTTTCACCTTTTGGGGCTTCTAGATGACTCATGAGGGTTATCCAACTTCACATGGCCATAACTCTCTAATCGTGAGGAGTTATGTGACGTTCCACATACCACCGGAAATGGAATGACATGTGATATCCATATAGATTAGTCTTACCTTAAAATATATTAAAACTCATACCATTATACATCAAACAAACTTGGGCCCATTACCCAAACCTTTGTGCTACTAGAATTCACTACCGGACTTTGTTCAAGGGTTGACATCAATGAAAACCAACCCAAATAATCAACAATATCCCCCTTTGGAATTGATGAAAACACTCTGATGCAATACTTAAGTCATATCACTCATGCTTTGTAACAAACCCATGGTGGGGGCACCAAAATTTCACTCTTCTTAGGAGAATCAAAATTGCCATTCGAGGTTTCTATCCCATTATGCTCTTTCATAGATTTCTAGGCAAGATCTCCATGCTCCGAACCAAGATCATCACTGATAGGTATCCTCTCCCAATATATTTGGGTTATTCTATCCATATATATTCGCATATGACCGTGAGCTATGACCAGACACCAAGACAATGGGTGCTAAGACAACCACTGTGTGAATCCTTCAGAGTAGAAAATCTCCAAAGTTCATAACCCGATGCGATGTGTCCTTAGATATTTGACAACCCTGATTGACTTCGGGACTTCAACGTTCAATAATTTCAAACGCTCCAAAGGATTTTCTCCCCGATGTACTTCTGTACTCGGAGTTACAGTTCGAGCACCACATGTCCCTTGTGATCGATGGTTATAATATACTTCGGGACTTCAAAGTTCGAGAGTTTCAAACACTCCAATGATTTTTTTCTCTGAATTACTTCGTACCCAGAGTTGGAGATCGAACTCCACATGTCTCCCCTGATCAACAACTATGATCTACTTCAGGACTTCGATGTTCAGGAGTTCTTAACTAGTGTTACCCCACTTTCCTCTGAAGTGGCTATCTTTCGAAATGGAAGATCTGCTGACACCTGTACTTAGTTGTCAAAAAATTCAGATGAACTCCGACTCTCTGACCTTTGGAATTTCTTGTCCAACACATCCCATTTTATCCTGGAGTGACCTCCTTCAAAATGGAAAATATTCTACCATGTGTCCCTTCCAATAAACAGTTGGGATGACTTCAGGACTCTGGCCTTTGGAAATCCTTGTGTATTCACACTTTGGTCATCTTGGAGTGACTTCTCTCCGGAGTATAGGATCTGAAGACACCTGTCCCTATGGCTTGGAAAACTCAGATCGATTTCGTCTCTTTGGCTCTTCGAGAGTTTTGTGATGCAAGCTCCTCTTTTCTCCTGAATTCAGTCAACATCGAGATGAGCACGACCTCAATCCAATGGATTGAGGGTATCTACACGAACCCAACGATCTACAACTTGTAACTTTCGTTTAAGGGTCCATTGGGATCCAATGCGTGCCACTCCGACAGGGACATCTGACAACCCCTTCACTTGACACATGGGCTCCCACATGATCTCAAAGTTAATACTCATGTCCCAATGATCAAACGGTCATGAGGGATCTTGAAGGATCCTTAGATCCATGGTCCACATCAACTTCGGGACTTCGGGGGTTTTGGTGTTACCAAACCTGTGTCCTCCCGAAGTAGTCAACACCGGGCTGACTATATCATAGATCCGATGGTCGGTATAGTTCTCGACTATCTACAGTATACGACCTATATTTACTTCCAGACTTCGGGGGATTCACCTCTTGTGCAACGAATATTCTCAATTCGTCGGACTCGCGAAGTCTGAAGGGATCAAAGGGATTATCGTCTGTGTTCCTTCTCTAGATCCGACGATTGTGAATAACTTCGACTCCTCCCAAACTAATATCATCCATTTTTCTTTCAAACAAAAGGATCTCTCCTTTAGAGGCTCAAAAATCACTATTCTACCTGAGTTTTGTCAGCTCCTTAAATACTTAAGTATTTTTCCCTAATTCTCTTGAACTTAACACTTAGAGAAATCCTCCATGCACCTCTTATGCTCAGCGATCAACTCTAGAAATTAAGGGGGGGGGGGGGG
>ML789854.1:477168-507227 GCA_009831015.1 Picea engelmannii | reverse complement strand
GCACTACCTCTCTTGATCTTGATCGACCCCTTCCTTTAGAACAACTAGGAGTATCGACATGCACATGTGAAGTTATGCCCAATCTCAACAATTCATAGTTCATTTATTTTAACTTGAGACACCACAGGGCTTGGTCATTTACGTGTACAGGCCAGATAATTTCTTATTTTCTTAAATACACAATTAGGAAGAATTAAAGGGATACAATATAACCATTAAGAAAACATGTCCATCCATGCAACATTCATGGAATATCCAACCTTAATTCACAGTTACCACTTAAACATACATGATATAAGATTACTTATCTATTACAAGTTGTGGCCAACTAAATTACTGTGGGTGTTCGTCCTTCTACCCAGCGTTAGTCTCATAGGCATTCATTCTTAACACTCTGGCCACCCCCATGCTAAGCCATGATATCACTATGGAATTTATGCCAATTATCATCTATCCTTTCTCTTTCACATCTTTTGCGAGCTTTATCAGATGATTCCTCAACATCAAGCTCACGAACTTATGCTCAGGTCCCATTCTCTGCATACTCTCAGAGATCTCCCTCTCTGTCATGACCTCGATGAGGATTATCAGATGTTTTCTCTGCATCAATCTCATGGCCTTCCATTTGTTCTCTACTACTCGAATGTTCCTCACATTCTCCACTCTTCTCTTCATATCCTCTTGTGTGCCTTGCACGCACATTCCTCCTATCTGGTTCCTTCTGTTAGAAAGAAACCACAGGTCTGTTATGGGTCTGCAAGACCTTCTGGTACTTCAGGCTGACCTTCTCTAGCTAGACTATGCTTCCATTCATGGGGTGGTTGAAGGTTCAACCACCTGTCCTTTTCTTATTAATTCTCTTATCGTTCTCAAATTCTTTCCTCTTGTGATATCATGGCTAGTACTTTCAAGGCTTCACCCCCACAACCAGTTATTAGCAATTAAACAATGATACATTTACAATGTTCCTATGCCACATCATGGTAATCCTAATTAATGATTAATTACAAGTTGGGGGAAACATGGGTGTTACAATACCATCCCCCTTAAAAGGACCACCGTCCTCATTATTCTTTCTTAGTAACACCTGTCATGCCTTTCTGATTCAACCACTTCAGAATTCTTGACCTTCTTTCTCGGTTAGGTCTTTTTTCAGACTCTAAATCTTCCTCACCTGCCTTCAATAATTCTTGTACAACAAGCACATTAATCATAGTCTCATGCAAAAACATTTTACTGATGCATAAAATTTCTAGGAAAATTTCATAATCTAGCACAATACTTATCTGCTCAGTTTGTGATTTGTATTCACATGGCTATCTTGTTATCCGGGATAATTTTTTTTTTTTTTTTGACATACCCATTGTTTGCATAATCCCAATCAATAGTTTACAAGAACTACCAGAGTCTCCTCTTCCTTGTGGTCACTCACCCTCAAGGCCCAGGCTCAGGCATCCCCTTCTCTGTTATAGAGTTCCTCGAGTGATCCATCTTTCCTTGCCAAGGTTTTCTCGCACAGGAATAATCCCAGAGACTTTATTAAGCGTTACAGTCGATGTGTCCCTCAGAATTTCTCTGTCGAGGCATCCCTCCGGCTTGTGTTACCTCAACACAACATATTCTAGGCGATCATGGCTTACCACGGGGTTTTCATGGCTTAGTAGTGGCCTCCTTCATGCTTTTCAGTTGGATATCCTTAATCTGTCCTTTATGGAAAGATATTTTCTTCTCACCTGTATCATAGGCATACATAATTCATGAGCCATCATCACAATTCTAAATTTCATAATTTTATTGCAATTTTTCACCCACATATTTTCCAATTTCTTCGTTTATTTTCAGGTATGTTCCGCATGAAACTAGATTCACAAGCATGGGACTTTCCTCCCCATAGCAGTTTAGCTCAACACGAAATCAGTCTTCCTTATGGGCTTACAAAATTTCCATATCCAAGACTCTTTCTTCCTGCAAGTCAACTTTCCTCAGCCAAACAAATTGTTAGTTTCCCATGCACATATATTTTCACTACACCTTTATAACGTTATCACAAACAATTCTTAAATTGTGCATGCTAACAATCAAATCACTTTTATCTATTCGATGATACAAATAAAAAAAAAAATTCATTCCCTACACATGCATTAGTTCAGTATATCAACTTTTCAAAATTAAAATCAAACATCAATTGACTTTAATGAATGTGCCAACATTCGTGGCCACATTCATACCCAATGCACCCTTGCATTGATTTTAGGTTATCATTTTTTTCAGGTTAGGCACTCCTACCAAGGTGAGTTTGAATTCAACCAACTTATTACCATATGGATTCATTTTCCATATTTATTATTTTAGAAGAACCATATTTTCTTCTCTGAATCGATCACAACCCTAAAATCGTCATTCATGAAACTCCAGGTTTCACATGAATTCCTTTAAGAATTCCTTTGACATTCATATAATGTATGTAAAATTCTTGGAAGGTCCCCCTTTCATGCAAACATGCATTTCCTCAATCAATTCCATGCAATGTGCTAGCTATGCGCACCTATATTCCCTTAGAACCAGTCCTCGCAACCACAATCTAATGCACAGTTTAAACTCTATCTTCCTTGACTGGCCCAGAGAAATTCCATTTTCTCTCCATGCGACCAAGAATTGTGACCTCAGCTCTATTATTTTTAGGAGCTACCCTTTCAACTCTCGTGTCTAGGTGTTATGATCCTGGCTAAACCCCTTGTCTGCAATTCGATGTTGAAGATCCATCTTCCCCCAGATCCAATGGCTACAAGGGATTACAGAACCTCAACTAGATCACGGTTTAATTCTCCTTCAGATATTCTTAATGGTTATGGGCCATCTGATCTACGATCGGATCCCAAAATCAAAACAACGTGATATTGAATTTAAGTTATTGGTACAGGTCTTAACATTAACATGTGTGCATATGCAATCTCTGCAATGACCATGGGTCAACGATCTTATACCTCAATCGATTTTAACCACACGATTTCCAGATAATAAAAATAATGCCAACACATAAGTGTTTGACTGAGAATTTAGGTTGATACAGATCTTTGATGTGATACACTAAACCATAGAACCCAATCATAGTATGAGTTTTACATGACATTAATGTGTGGGTTCCTTGTAGGTTCGCCCACTGATCATTCAGAGATCAGAGGTTCACACTGATTGCAGAATCCCAATATGCTCACTGTTTATCAGAGAGTTAAATTACCACAATCTAAAAATTTCTATCCCAACTCTTTTAATCATGGTCATTGATTATCCACCCCGATGAGATCAACGACGTTGGTTGATTGCAGGCCGTGAACTAGCACATTCATTAATTTCACCTTTGCGCTCCGTAATGATTCTTGATCGTCGATCAAATTGAACAACTGGTGTTTGATCCTTTAACTCCAGTGGATATTGAAGTCGATTAGATGACTGCGATCGATCTTCGCTCTGATGAGTGGATCACATTCATCTCCTCTGTCAGGTTCTTGACTATCTTGATTCGATCAGGGTTTTCTTCTTGAATCATACTCTACTTAGGTATCCGTGGCATACAACTTTCTTTCAAATATTTTGTGCATAACGTTAAGACAATAAAACATTTTGAGACATGTCCTAGCACATATTTATGCACTTCATCACATTATCCTTAATGTTTTCATGAGTGCAACACAAACCAATCTTGATTGTTTCTACAACAATACGACCACCATCACTATGTTGCCAAAACATTTACATTAATCTATGTACCAACTCTCTCATCCCAGAGAAAACATAATACTCAACAAGAAAATAATTGAGGGCTCTCCCCTTCTTCCAATTATTTCTACACTTCATGGGACTTTTCATCCCAACTGAGTTATCTCTAAAGGCCTCACTGCCTTTTCTTAACATGGCTTCAACAAAGCCTATTCAATCAAACATACTCATTTATTCATTCATTACATGATGCTTTAAAAATATAATCTTGTAGCTCACTGCTTAGTTTATCAAGAATTATTAAGGTTGTGACTCTGACCTTCTGACAAATTTTTCACACAGTAATTCCATAGGGAACTCCCTCAACATGAAACTTCCTTATTGCATGTCCATCACTATCTATGATGGCCTCAACATTGAGTTAGATTTAGTTGTTTACCAAATATTCCAAAAGGAATATAAACATGCATCTTTGTCATGCACTTAAATTATGTATCCATACATATTCTGGTTTTGTTAAATTACATCCATGATGTACTTAACCATATGCATAATCAAAAGTCCGTGTGTAGCTGCCATGGGTATATTTCACAGCCTACATACATCTCTATTCTAAAATTAGTCAACTCATGACTGTTCAAACTCATTCTTACGTTATCCTCAAGGCATAATCATTTTCCTCTTAGCCCAACACAGACCATCTTTGCTTATTTACTCTTTCATTTTTTTATACTAGTCTTTCCTGATGGAATGAAGCACATTACCCTTAAGCTATCATTCAAAACATAGCTTTCATGAATCTTCAAAATGAAGTCAACCATGCATCGATGGTATTCACTTAATCTTGCCAAGTGCAATTCTTTTCATACATATCACTCATCAAGGCATCCATACTGTGCCTTTAGTATACACATATCCTTACATCATGCATGTGCATTGTTAAAACTGAAAGTCACACTTTGATTGCTAAAGTGTAAGCTCAACACCCATCATAATGTAAAAGATAATTTTGGTTTTGAATAGTTGGACCATCAAGATGAAGAAAGAAAGGGAGAGGGCAACAAACAACAGATCAATAGGCTACACCAATGGGCAATGGAGTCACAAACATTCTACTCATCAAAGGTACAAAAAATGCTCAACAGAAAAAAAGATTATATGCTGATAGGTGGAAAAATGAAGAAGGAAAACATAAGATAGAATGTTCACTAAATAGAGATCCTCTCAATTTAATGAATCAACAAATACTTGAATATAAACAATGACTGATGGGCAAAATACAACATATCATCTGCTGCTCAGGGATCCATAAATCATTGACAACCTTTGATCCTCAAATCTGGAATATACTCAAATAAGAAGAAAAATAATTACAATCTAAAATCACAGCTCTCATGAGTCTCCAATAGCAGTAATGCTTACAATCATAAAATGCCCACATGCATACAAATGAACACAAATAGGAAAATTGTCTTCCCCTACTCTCTCTAGCCTCTCTTGTCTCATGAATCCCCTTCTCTAAGAGATATCTCCTTCCTTAAATAGAAAATAGCATCCAAATAACCTTAGGAGGTCAAATCCCATCTCCTCCATTGGATTCTAAGCCTTGGAGATAGGTGGCAACAATCTAAGAGACAAAAATCCAACAAACTGCTAATTTTCAGGAATTTTTTGGAAGTCATTAATAACTTGTTTTTACCTCATTGCATGAGGAATTTGATGGAGCTAAATCATAGGTGAAGGTGTCCCTTTCCATCTAAATTATCCTTGAGAATCCATTCGAATCCTCCTTGACAGGTGGCAACCTCCCAACGAGGCAAATATCAAAACCGTGACCGCTAAAGGAAATTCGGTAGTGCCACTGTAAAACAGTTGGTAGCGCCACTTCTATGTATAATATCTCTCAAACCATAACACATTTTGAAAAACTGAGAGACATTTTTTCTATTTGGAATGTTATGAACAAAAAATCCTCCAGTTTTCAAAAATACCTTCTCATTTGTTCATAATCCAAGTTTTAAGTTAGTCACTCAAAACTGGCAGAAGTGTCCTTGCAAAATAATTCTGCACAATTTGGTCTCTGCCAAAATTTCTGTAGCGAATTTTGGTAGCTCTTGCCTATGTGTCTGCATGAAATTTGGTAGCTCCATCATAATTCATAGCTACATCACTTCAAAATTGAAATTTTTGAGTGCATCCGGCATGAAAACGGATTTGGTAACAACCTATGGAATTCATAGTGTCATCATTACACTGCTTAACAAATTTGGTAGCATTTTAGGTAGTAAAATGGAATACCATGCTATATAGACAATTCCGTAGCGCCATGTCACTATGGAATGCTTGTGCTCTTCTATATGATGAGACTAATAAAGAACCTTGAGTTAATAGGTTAGAAGCCTGTATATGCATGTAGAGGTTATTTAGTTGTTTATGGAGAGGCAAGCCTCTTCTGGCTGCAAATTCTTGTGCTAACATAAATCATTTACACATGGACCTATCAGACCTCCAGATCCTCCTCCAAGGATATTGTTTCCATCCTTATGACAAGCCTCATAGGGACACACAACACTAAGATTCCCTCTCAGTTGTGAGCTTGCAGTCATTCACACAACATCCACATGGAAGTTAAATCAAACATAGTCATAGTCATAGTCATAACAACTATCAAGAAAACACTCTTGCCTCAACCTCCATGGAACATTACTCAACTTATAAATACAATATGGGAAATTATAACCATGCCCAAGGTAACATAATCAACCAATTTATCTTCCAACTATATCTGTGTGGCTACCATACACCACTGGATGTCAATCTGACCCATTGGAATTCTAGAAGTGCACCAACACTTCCTTTACCACATTCATGATCAACATTTAGTCAACCATTTTATCTTAATTTTAAAAATTTAATGTCTAATACCATTTGGACTATTCCCTTAGAACCCAAATGAAATTTTGAATTATGTTACTTACTAAGTATCCTAGCTCAAAAATCCAAAGTATCTTTAGGTCAATATCGGTCTTGACCATTACACCTATCATTCTTCCTTCTGTTCAGCACAGTCAGGGACAGAGGCCACTCTCCTCCTCCTACAAGATCTCTGGAAGATTAGTTTCCTATCCATAAAGCAAGGGAAGTTGTTGTGATTTCTCACTCAATCACTCTATATTTCTACAGCTCCGTTTATCAGCTTGATTGGAAAAACTCTGTCCAACAATTCATGTACCCATAAATCAAATTCGCTTCTCAGTCCACTTGAAACTTGAGAGATGTGCATGCTCTCTCTTTTTAGAGAATGGTCACCAAAATCATTCCTATGATCGTAAGGGGTTATACATATATACTATGTTTAACCCTTCATTAAAGAAGTAATCATTACTGCTACATATCCTTTCCATCCGTTCACATTTCTATTTTAGTTTAAATATTAGTGTTCTTCAACATATTTCCATTCCTGTAGGGTCGACTTTCATTTCCCAAGAAATTCTAGGCTACCTTTGTCTCAGACTAGCATGGTTCAACATCGTTGGGGTAAAATCCCAACTGTATTTTAAATCTGCATCCTTCTACTCAAGGAACTTATGTAGATGATTTATGTTTGGCAGTAATATTCTCCACAAGCTCATCTTAGCCCTGGTAACTAAATATTATGACTGTAAAACAACACGTACAAATGCATAGTGAAATCAACTTATTTACTTGGGAACATTAGCAACATACAATGCTAATTTCCAAAACATCTATCAACAGTAAAGGATCTCATTCCCCTCTTTAGTAGATGTTTTCTAAGCCTCTTAGGAATATGGTAAGATAAGGTGTTACCCCATAAAGTTCTCTAGAAATATTTTCATAGGACTTGTGCATGAGCCCAAGTAGGCCAAGTGTTTTTTCCGTTCTCTGATACCAATTTGTAACACACCCATGGTGAGGGCTCCAAAATTTTGCTCTTCTTAGGAGAATCAAAACCCCTATTCAAGGTTTCTATCTGATTCTTCTCTTTCATAGCTTTCCAACCATAGTCTCCATGCTCTGAACCAAGCTCAAAGTTGACAGATAGCCTCTCCCAAGTTCGTTGGGTTCTTCCATCCATCTATTCTTGCATATGATCATGGGCTATGACCGAACCCCAAGAAATCCACCGCGTGAATCCTTCGGAGTAGAAACTATCTGAAGTTGATAATCCGACGTTGCGTATCCTCAGAGACTTGATGGCCCTGATTGACTTTGAGATTTCAATGTTTGGAAATTTCAAATGCTCCAAAGGATTTTCTCACTGAAGTACTGATGTACCCAACATTACAGATCAAGCACCACACATACCTTTTGATCGACGTTTATAATCTACTTCGAGACTTCGGTGTTTGAGAGTTTTGAACATTCCAATGCCTTTTTTCTTCGAAGTACTTTGTACCCAGAGTTACATATCGAACGCCATGTGTTTTCCCCGATCAATGACTATGATCTACTTCGGGACTTTGGTGTTCGGGAGTTATTAACTCACGTGAACCAACTTTCCTCCGAAATGGCTATCTTCCGAAATAAAATATCTATTGACACCTGTCCTTAGCTGTCGGATGACTCAAATGAAATCCAGCTCTCTGGCCTTCAAAATTTCTTGTCCAACACATCCCCTTTTCTCCAGGCCTGACTTCCTCCAAAATAATAGATCTTCTCCTAGGTGTCCCTTACAATGGACGACTGGGATGACTTCGGGACTCTGGCCTTTGGAAATCCTTGTGTATTCACACTTCGGTCCTCCCGGAGTGAC
The DNA here is from genome assembly GCA_009831015.1 of Picea engelmannii. NCBI lineage: Eukaryota > Viridiplantae > Streptophyta > Pinopsida > Pinales > Pinaceae > Picea > Picea engelmannii. Next base: position 498,736 of record ML789854.1, on the reverse strand, counting down.
TTCTCACCGGAGTACAAGATCTGACGACACATGTCCCTCTGGCTTGGACGACTCATATCTACTTTGGCTCTTTGGATCTTCTGGAGTTTTGTGATGCAAGATCCTCTTTTCTCCTGGAGTTGGTCAACACCGGGCTGATGACAGCCTCATTCTGATGGTTCAAGGGTATCTATGTGAACCCAGATATCTATAGATCATAACTTCCATTCAAGGGTTCCTTGGGTCCCAGTGCATGCCACTCTGAGAGGGACACCTGACAACCCCTTCACTCATCACATGGGCTCCCACATGATATCGACGTTAATATTCATGTCCCGATGATTGAACGGTCGTGAGGGATCCTGAAGGATCCTAAAGGATCCTTAGATCCACTGTCCATATGAAATTCAATGCTTCGGGGTTTTTTGTGTTACCAAACCTATGTCCTCCCGAAGTGGTCAACACTGGGATGACTATATCATAGGTTCGATGGGCAGGATATTTCCTGGTCATCTATAGATCTATGGCCTAGATTTACTTCGGGACTTTGGGGGATTCACCTCCTGTGTAACGAATATGATCAATTCGTTGTACTCGCAAAGTCCGAAGGGATCGAAGGGATTAACGTCCATGTTCCTTATCATGATCCGATAATCATGAAGAACTTTGGCTCCTCCTGAGCTAGTCTCATCAATTCATCTTTCAAATGAAAGGATCTCTCCTTTAGGGGCTTGAAATTCATTATTCTACCTAAGTTATTTCAACTCCTTAAATACTTAAGTATTTTTCCCTAATTCTCCTAAAATTAACGCTTAGATAAATCCTCCACGCACCTCTTATGCTCATCTATCAACTCTAGAAATTAAAGGAGGAGTTCTCGATATCTGCCTGCCTCACAGAGGCTCTGTGCACACATTCACTACCTCTCCTAAGATTGATTGACCCCTTCCTTCAAAATGACTGGGAGTATCGACATGCACACGTGAGGTTATGCCCAAAGTCAACAATTTAGAGTTCATTTATTTTAACTTTAGCCACCACATGGATCAATCATTTACGTGTACAGGCAAGAGACTTTCTTATTTTCTTAAATACACAATTAGGAAGAATTGAAGGGATACAATATAACCATTAAGAAAACATGTCCATCCTTGCAACATTCATAGAATATCCAACCTTAATTCACAATTACCACTTAAACACACATGATATAAGATTACTTATATATTACAGGTGGTGGCCAACAAACTGAGTATGGGTGTTCATCCTTCCACCCAACCATAGGATCATAGGAATTCATTCTTAACACTCTTCCCACCCCCGTGCCAAGCCATGATATCACTAGGGAATATATGACAATTCTCATTGATCCTTTCTCTTTCACATCTTCTGTGAGGTTTATCAGATGCTTCCTCATCATCAATCTCGCGTACTTCTGCTCAGATCTCGTTCTCTGCATACTCTCAGAGATATTCCTCTCTGTCATGGCCTCGACGAGGTTTATCAGATGTTTTCTTTGCATCAATATCGTGGCCTTCCATTCGTTCTCTGTTGCTCTCATGTTCCTCTCATTCTCCACTCTTCTCTTCATGTCCTCTTGCGTGCCTTGCATGCACATTCCTCCTATCCAGTTCCTTCTATCAGAAAGAAACCCCAAGTCCATTCTAGGTCCACAGGAACCTATGGTACTTTGGGCTAACCTTATGCAACTAGAACATGCTTCCATTCATGGGGGTGTTTGAGGGTTCAACCACCTGTCCTTTTATTATTAACTATTCTCTTATCATTCTCACATTCTTTCCTCTAGTGATATCATGGCTAGTACTTTCAAGGCTTCACCCCCACAATTAGTTATTGACAATTAAACAATGATACATTTACAATGCTCCTATGCCACAACATGGTAATCCTAATTAATGATTAATTACAAGTTGGAGGAAACAGGGGTGTTACAATACCCTCCTCTTTAAAAGGAGCACCATCCTCGATGTTCTTTCTCAGTAACACATGTTATGCCTTTCTCATTCAACCACTTCAGAAGTATTTACCTTCTTTCTCGGTCAGGTCCTTTTTTAGACTCTAAATATTCATCACCTTCCTTCAATAATTCTTGGACAACAAGCACATTAATCATAGTCTCATGCGAAAACATTTTACTGTTGCATAAAATTTCTATTAAAATTTCATAATCTAGTACAATACTTATTTGTGCTATTTGTGGATTTGTATCCACATGTCTGTCTTGTTATCCAGGCTCACTATTTTTTTTTTTTGACATACCCATTGTGTGCATAATCCCAATCAATAGTTTACAAGAACTATCCGAGTCTCCTCTTCCTTGCGGCCACTCACCCTCCAAGCCCAGGCTCAGGCATCCCCTTCTCTATTATACAGTTCCTTGAGTGATCCATCTTTCCTTGCCAAGGTTTTCTCGCACATGAAGAATCCCAGAGACATTATCAAGCCTTATAGTCTAGGAATCCCTCATACTTTATCTGTCAAGGCATCCCTCCGGCTCGTGTTACCTCAACACAACATATTCCAGGCGATCATGGCTTACCACGAGGTTCTCATGGCTCAACAGAGGTTCTCATGGCTCAGCAGTGGCCTCCTTCATGATTTTCAATTGGATAGCCTTCATCCATCCTTTCTGGACAAATATTTTCTTCTCACCTATATAAATGGAATACAAAATTGATGAGACATCATCACAATTCTAAATTTCATAATTTTATTGCAATCTATCACCCACATATTTTCCAATTTTTTTGTTTATTTTTAGGTCTTCTCCACACAGATCCATATTAACAAGCATGGAACTTTCCTCCCCATAGCATTTTATCTCAACAAACAATTGGTCTTCCTTATGGGCTTACAACATTTCCATATCCAAGAATCTTTCTTCTTGCAAGTCAACTTTCCTTAGCCAAAAAAAGTGTTAGTTTCCCATGCACATATATTTTCACTGCACCTTTATAACATTATCACAAACAATTCTTAAATTGTGCATGCTAACAATCAAATCACTTTTATCTATTCAATGATACAAATAAAAAGGAAATTTCATTCCCTACACATGCATAAGTTCAGTATATCAACTTTTCAAAATGAAAATGAGAAATCAATTGACTTTAATGAATATTACAACATTTGTGGCCACATTCATACCCAATGCACCCTTGCATCGATTTCAGGTTATAATTTTTTTCAGGTTAGGCACTCTTGCCAAGGTGTGTTTGAATTCAATCAACTTATTACCATATGGATTCTTTGTCCACTATTTTAGAAAAATCGTATTTTCTGCTCTGAATCGATCACAACCCTAAAATTGCCATTCATGAAACTCCAGGTTTCACATGAATGCCTTTAAGAATTCCTTTGACATCCATATAATGTACGTAAAATTTTTGGAAGGTCCCCCATTCATGCAAACATTCATTTCCTCGAGCAATTCCATGCATTATGATAGATATGAGAACCTTTATTCCCTTAGACCTAATCCTCACAATCACAGTCTAATGCATAGTTTAAACTCTATTTTCTTTGACTGGCCTAGAGGAACTCCATTTTCTCTCCATGCAACCGAGATTTGTGACCTCAGCTCTATTCTTTTCAGGTGCTACCCTTTCAGCTCCTGTGTTCAGGTGCTATGATCCTAGCTAAACCCCTTGTCTACAATTCGATGGTGAAGATCTATCTTCCCCTAGATCCAATGGCTACAAGGGATTGCAAACCTCAACTAGCTTGTGGTTTAAGTCTCCTTCCAATTTTTGTAGTGGATATGGGCTGTCCAATCTACGATAAGATCCCAAACTCAAAATTACACTATATTGAATTTAAATTATGGGTACAGGTCTCGACGTTAACCCGTGTGCATATGCAATCTCTGCAATGATCATGGGCCATCGATCTTAGTCGTTGATTGATTTTAACCACATGATTTCCAAATAATAATAATAATGCCAACATAAAAGTTTTTGACTGAGAATTTAGGTTGATACATAACTTCGATGTGCTAAACTCAACCACAAAACCTAATCATAGTACAAGTTTTATATGATATTAACACATGGGTTCCTTGCAGGTTCATTGATCGATCATTCACATATCGACGGTTCATAATGATTACGGAATCCCAATATGCTCTCTCTTTATTGGAGAGTTCAATCTATGCATTCTAAAATGTTCTTGCCCAACTCTTTTAATCGTGGTCATTGATTCTCTGCCCCGACGAGATCAACGACGTTGGTTTATTGTGGGCTATGAACTAGCACGCCCGTTATATTCACCTTCGCGCTCCTTAATGATTCTCTACCTTTGATAAAATCAAACGACTGGTGTTTGCTCCTTTACATCCAATGGATATTGAAGTCGATTTGACAATTGCGATCGATCTTCTCTCCAATGAACAACTCACATTCATATCCTCTGTTAGGTTCTTGAGTATCCTGATTCGATCATGATTTTATTCTTGAATCATACTCTACTTGGGTATCTATGGCATGCAACTTCATTTCAAAAATTCCATGCATAACGTTAAGACAATAAAACATTTTCAGACATGTCCTAGCACATCTTTATGCACTTCATCACATTATCCTTAATGTTTTCATGAGTGTGACACAAACCAATATTGATTGTTTCTACAAAAATACGACCACCATCACTATGGTGCCAAACATTTTACTTTAATCTGTGTACCATCTTTCTCATCCCAGAGAAAACATAATATTTAGCAAGAAAAGAATTGAGGGCTCTCCCCTTCTCCCAATTCTTTCTACATTGCTTGATAATTTTCAGCCCAACTGCGTTATCTCTAAAGGCCTCACTGCCTTTTCTTAACATGGCTTTAACCAAGCCTATTCAATCAAACATACTCATTTATTCATTCATTAGTCTTCTATTCATTACTTGATGCTTTCAAAATGTAATCCAAGATATATATATATATATATATAAGCTTATAGTTCACTACTTAGTTTCTCACAGTTATTAAGGTTGTGACTCTAACCTCCTAATAGATTTTTCACACAGCTCTTCCACAGGGAACTCCCTCAACATGCAACTTCCTTGCTGCATGTCCATCACTATCTGTGATGGCCTCAACCTTGTGTTATCTTTAGCTATTTACCAAATATTCCATAAGGAATATAAACATGCATCTTTGTCATGCACCCAAATTATGTATCCATACATATTCTGGTTTTGTTAACTTACATCCATGATGTACTTAACCATATGCATAATCAAAAGACTATGTGTAGCTTCCATGGGTATATTTCACAACCTACATACATCTCTATTATAAATTAGTCAACTCATGACTGTTCAAACTCATTATTATGTGATTCTCAAGGCATAATCATTTTCCTCTTATCTTGACATAGACCATCCTTGGTCATTTACTCTTTCATTTATTTATATTAGTCTTTCCTAAGGGAATGGAGCGCATTCCCCTTAAGCTATCATTCAAAACAAAACTTTCATGACTCTTCAAAATGGAGTCAACCATGAATCCATGGTATTCACTTAATCTTGGCAAGTGCAATTCTTACCTTACATATCACTCATCAAGGCAGCCATATTGTGCCTTTAGTATACATATATCCTTACATCATGCATGTGCATCATTTACACATGGACCTATCAAACTTCCAGAGCCTCCTCCAAGGATATTGTTTCCATCCTTATGAAAAGCCTCATAGGGACACACAACACTGAACTTCCCTCTCAGTTGTGATCTTGAAGTCATTCACACAACATCCACCTGGAAGTTCAATTAGACATAGTCATAACTATGTTCCCTTTCTATATGATAACAAATAGCAAGAAAAAACTCTTGCCTCAACCTCCATGGAACATTACCCAAATTATAAATACAATCTAAGCAATTATAACCATGCCCAAGGTAACATAATCAAACAATTTATCTTCCAACTATATCTATATGGATACCATACACCACTAGATTTCAATCTGACCCATTGAGATTCTAGAAGTTCCCCAACACTTCCTTTACCACATTCAGGATCAACATTTAGTCAACCATTTTATCTTAATTTTAACAATTTAGTGTCTAATACCATTTGGACTATTCCCTTAGAGCTCAAATGCAATTTCGAATTGTGTTACTTACTAAGTATCCTAGTTCAAAAATCTAGAGTATCTTTAGGTCAATATCGGTCTTCACCATTACACCTAGAATTCTTCTTTCTGTTTAGCACAGTCAGGGACAGAGGCCACTATCCTCCTCCCACAAGATCTCTGGAAGATTAGTTTCCTATCAACCCAGTAAGGGAGGTTGTTGTGATTTCTCACTCAATCACTCTATATTTCTATAGATCTGTTTACTAGCTTGATTGGAAAAACCATGTCCAACAATTCTCGTACCCATAAACCAAATTCGTTTCTCAGTCCACTTGAAACCCGAGAGCTGCGCATGCTCTCCATTTTCAAGGAATGGTCACCAGACTCATTCCTTTGATCGTGAGGGGTTATACATCTATACTAGGTTTAACCCTTCATTAAAGTAGTAATCATTACTACTACAGATCCTTTTCATCCATTCACATTGCTATTTTAGTTTAAATATTAGTGTTCTTCAACATAATCCCATCCCTGTAGGATCGGATTTCATTTCCCAAGAAATGTTAGGCTCCCTTTGTCACAAAATAGCATGGTTCAATATCATTGGGGTAAAATCCCAACTATATTTTAAATCTCCATCCTTATACTCAAGAAACTTATGCAGATGATTTATGTTTGGAAATAATATTCTCCACATGCTCATCTTAGCCTTGGTAACCGAATCTTATGAATGTACAACAACGTGTGCAATTGCATAGTGAAGTCAACTTCTTTATTTGGGAACATTAGCAACATACAGTGCCAATTTCCAAAACATCTATCAACATTAAAGGATCTCATTCCTCTCTTCAGTAGAGGTTTTATAATCCGCTTAGGAATGCGGTAAGATAGAGTGTACCCCTTAAAGTTCTCCAGAAAGATTTTCATATGACTCGTGCATGAGCCCAAGTAGGCCAAGTGTTGTTGTCATGCTCTAATACGAATTTGTAACACACCCATGGTGGGGGAACCAAAATTTCTCTCTTCTTAGGAGAATCAAAACCCCCATTCGAGGTTTCAATCCTATTCTTCACTTTCATAGCTTTCCATCCACAGTATCCATGCTCCGAAATGATCTCAGAGTTGACATGTAACCTCTCCCAAGTTCTTTGGGATCTTCCATCCATATATACTCTCATATGACCACGGGCTATGACTAGATGCCAAGACAACGTGCACCAAAATAGCCACCACGTGAATCCTCCAGAGTGGAAAATATACCAAGTTCATAATATGACATCGCATGTCCTTAGAGATTTTACGACCTTGATTGACTTTGGGACTTCAACGTTTGGGAATTTCAAATGCTCCAAAGGATTTTCTCCCCAAGTACTTATGTACCCAGAGTTACTGATCGAGTGCCATGCATCCCTTGTGATCAACGGTTATAATCTACTTTGGGATTTCAACGTTCGGGAGTTTCGAACACTCCAATTCCTTTTTCCTCCGAATTACTCCATACCCGAACTTATAGATCGAACTCCATGCGTCTCCCCCGATCAATTATTATGATCTACTTCAGGACTTCGGTGTTCAGGAGTTTGTAACTTGCGTGACCCCACTTTCCTCCGAAGTGGCTATCTTCTGAATTGGAAGATCTGTTGACACCTGTCCTCATCTATCGGACGACTAAGATAAGCTCTGGCTCTCTGGCCTTCGAACGTTCTTGTCCAACACATCCCCTTTTCTCCCAGAGTGACTTCCTCTAAAATGGAATATATTTTTCCACATGTCCCTTCCAATGGACAAATGGGATGACTTCGAGACTCTAGCCTTCAGAAATCCTTGTGTATTCACATTTTGGTCCTCCCAGAGTGACTTCTCTCCGGAGTACAGGATCTGACAACACTTGTCCCTCTGGCTTGGACAACTCAAATGTCCTTCAGATCTTCGAGAGTTTTGCGATGAAAACTCTTCTTTTCTTCTGTAGTCAGTCAACGCTAGGTTGACCATGGACTCAATCCGAAGGTTCGAGGGTATCTACGCGAAACCAGAGATATATGTCTCGTAACTTCCGTTTAAGGGTCCCTTGGGACCCAGTGCATGCCACTCCGAGAGGGACACCTGGAAACCTTGTCACTCAACACATGGGATCCCACATGATCTCGATGTTAATACTCATTTCCACATGATCGAATGGTCGTGAGGGATCCCAAAGGATCGTTAGATCCATGGTCTACATCAACTTTGGGACTTTGTGACTTCAGGGGTTTTGGTTTTACCAAACATCTGTCCTCCCGAAGTGGTCAGCATTGGGCTGACTATATCGTAGATCTTATGGTCAGGATAGTTCCTGGGAATCTATAGATCTACGACCCAGATTTACTTCGGGACTTTAGGGGATTCACCTCATGTGCAACGAATATGCTCAATTCTTCGGACTCACAAAGTTCGAAGGGCTCAAAGGGATTAACATCCGTGTTCCTTCTCCATATTCAATGATCGTGAAGAACTTCAACTCCTCCTAAGCTAATCTCATCCATTCATCTTTCAAACTAAAGGATGTCTCCTTTAGGGTCTCAAAACTCACTATTCTACCCGATTTCTGTCAGCTCCTTAAATACTTAAGTATTTTTCCCTAATTCTCCTGAACTTAATGCTTTGAGAAATTCTCCATGCACATCTTATGCTCATCTATCAACTCTAGAACGTAAGGGAGGGGGTTCTTGATCTTTGCCTACCTCACAGAGGATCTGTGCACACATGCACTACCTCTCTTGAGATTGACCAACCCCTTCCTTCAGAACGACTGGGAGTATCAGCATGCACACGTGAGTTTATGCCCAAAGTCAACAATTCACAGTTCATTTATTTTAACTTGAGCCACCACAGGGCTCAGTCATTTATGTCTACAGGCCAAAGAATTGCTTATTTTATTAAATACACAATTAGGAAGAATTGAAGGGATACAGTATAACAATTAAGAAAACATGTCCATCCCTGCAACATTCATAGAATATCCAACCTTAATTCACAATTACCACTTAAACAAACGAGATTTAAAATTACTTATCTATTACAGGTGGTGGCCAACTAACTAACTGTGAGTGTTTGTCCTTCCACCCACCCATATGCTCAGAGGCATTCATTCTTAGCACTCTTGCTACCCCCATGCCAAGCTATGATATCACTAGGGAATTTATGCCAATTCTCATCGATCCTTTCTCTTTCACATCTTCTGCGAGGTTTATCAGATGATTCCTCAGCATAAAGCTCGTGGGCTTCTGCTCAGGTCCTATTCTCTTCATACTCTCAGAGATCTCCCTCTCTATCATGACCTCGACGAGGTTTATTATATGTTTTCTCCGCATAAATCTCATGGCCTTCCATTCGTTCTCTGCTGCTTACATGTTCCTCACATTCTCCACTCTTCTCTTCATATCCTCTTGAGTGCCTTGCACGCACATTCCTCCTATCCAGTTCCTTCTATCAGAAAGGAACCTTGGGTCTGTTCTGGGTCCACAAGACCCTGTGGTACTTAGGGCTGACCTTCTGCAGCTAGACCATGCTTCCATTCATGGGGGGGGGGTTGAGTGTTCAACCACTTGTCCTTTTCTTATTAATTGTTCTCTTATCGTTCTCACATTCTTTCCTCTAGTGATATCATGGCTAGTTCTTTCAAGGCTTCACCCCCACAATCAGTTATTGACAATTAAACAATGATACATTTACAATGTTCCTATGCCACAACATGGTACTACTAATTAATGATTAATTACAAGTTGGTGGAAACAAGGGTGTTACAATATCCTCCCCCTTAAAAGGAACACTGTCCTTGATGTTCTTTCTCAGTAACAATACCTGTCATTCCTTTCTCATTTGAAAACCACTTCTAAAGTCTTGACCTTCCATCTCGGTCAGGTCCTTTTTCAGATTCTAAATCTTCATCACCCGCCTTCAATAATTATTGGACAACAAACACATTAATCATAGTCTCATGCGAAAACATTTTTCTATTGCATAAAATTTCTAGGAAAATTTCATAATCTAGCACAATACTTATCTTCCCACTTTGTGGATTTGTATCCACATGGATGTCTTGCTATCCAGGCTCATTGTTTTGTTTTTTTTGTTACATACCCATTGTGTGCATAATCCTAATCAATATTTTACAATAAATATCAGAGTCTCCTCTTCCTTGCGGTCACTCACCCTCCAGGCCTAGGCTCAGACATCCCCTTCTCTACTATACAGTTCCTCGAGTGATCCATCTTGCCTTGCCAAGGTTTTCTCGCACAAGAAGAATCTCAGATAATTTATTGAGCCTTAAAGTCGAGGAATCCCTCATACTTTCTCTACCAAGGCATCCCTCCGGCTTGTGTTACCTCAACACAACATATTTCAGGCAATCATGGCTTACCATGGGGTTCTCATGGCTCAACAGTGGCCTCCTTCATGATTTTCAGATGGAATAGCCTTCATTCGTCCTTTCTGGATAGATCTTTTATTCTCACCTATATCAAATGCATATTGAATTCATGAGACATCATCACAATTCTAAATTTCATAATTTTATTGCGATCTGTCACCCACATATTTTCCAATTTCTTCATTTATTTTCAGGTCTGTTCCACACGGAACCAGATTCACAAGAATGGGGCTTTCCTCCCCATAGTAGTTTATCTCAGCATGAAATCGATCTTCCATATGGGCTTACAACATTTGCATATCCAAGACTCTTTCTTCCTGCAACTCAACTTTCCTCAACCAAACAAATTGTTTGTTTCCCATGCACATATATTTTCACTGCACCTTTATAATGTTATCACAAACAATTTTTAAATTGTGCATGCTAACAATCAAATCACTTTTATCTATTCGAGGATACAAAGAAAAAGGAAATTTCATTCCATACACATGCATTAGTTTGGTATATCAACTTTTCAACATGAAAATCAGACATCAATTGACTTTAATGAATGTGCCAACATTCATGGCCACATTCATACCCAATGCACCCTTGCATCGATTCCAGGTTATCATTTTTTTTAGGTTAGTCACTCATGCTAAGGTGTGTTTGAATCAAGAAACTTATTACCCTATGGATTCTTTGTCCATATTTATTATTTTAGCAGAACTATATTTTCTTCTCTAAATCGATCACAACCCTAAAATCGTCATTCATGAAACTCTAGGTTTCACATGAATGCCTTTAAGCATTCCTTTGACATCCATATAATGTACGTAAAGTTTTTGGAAGGTACCCCTTTCATGCAAACATGCATTTCCTCGAGCAATTCCATGCAATGTGATAGCTATGAGCACCTTTATTCCCTTAGACCCAATCCTCATGACCACAGTCTAACGCAAAGTATAAACTCTATCTTCCTTGACTGGCCTGGAGGAAATCCTTTTTCTCTCCATGAAAGCGAGAGCTGTGACCTTATCTCTATTCCTTTTAGGAACTACCCTTGCATCTCTCGTGTCCGGGTGCTATGATCCTAGCTAAACCCCTTGTCTGCAATTCGATGGTGAAGATCCGTCTTCCCCCAGATCCAACAACTGCAAGGGATTGTGGAACCTCAAATAGATCACAGTTTAATTCTCCTTGCGATATCCGCAATGGATACGGGCTGTCTGATCTATGATCAGATCCCAAAATCAAAACAACGCTATATTGAATTTAAATTATGAGTACAGGTCTCAACGTTAACCCGCGTGCATATGCAATCTCCGCAAGGATCACAGGCTGTTTATCTTAGCCCTCAATCGATTTTAACCACACGATTTCCAGATAATAATAATAATTCCAACATAAAATTGTTTGACCGATAATTTAGGGTTATACAAAGCTTCAACGTGAAAAAATCAAGCATAGAACCCTATCACAGTACGAGTTTTACGCGACATTAACACGTGGGTTCCTTGCAGATTCGTTCACAGATCGATGGTTCACAACAATTTTGGAATCCCAATATGATCGCTCTTTATCAGAGAGTTCAATATCCACAATCTAAAAAGTGCTTTCCCAACTCTTTTAATTGTGGTCGTTGATTCTCCACCCCGACGAGATCAATGATGTTAGTTGATTGCGGGTCGCGAACTTGCACGTCCATGAATTTCACCTTTGCGCTCCACAATGATTCCCAACCATCGATCAAATCGAATGACTGGTGTTTGCTCCTTTAAATCCAGTGGATATTGAATTTGATTTGACGACTGCGATCGATCTTCCCTCCGATGATCTCCTCTGTCAGGTTCTTGAGTATCCCGATTCAATCAAGGTTTTCTTCCTGAATCATACTCTACTTGGGTATCTGTGGCATACAACTTCCTTTCAAAAATTTCGTGCATAATGTTAAGACAATAAAACATTTTCAGACATGTCCTAACACATCTTTATGCACTTTATCACATTATCCTTAATGTTTTCATGAGTGAAACACTTATGTTTGGCGGTAATATTCTCCATAGGCTCATCTTAGCCTTGGTAACCAAATCTTATGACTGTACAACAATGCGTACAATTGCGCAGTGAAGTCAACTTTATTATTTGGAAACATTAGAAACATATAGTTCCAATTTCCAAAATATCTATCAACAATAAAGGATCTCATTCCTTTCTTCAGTAGAGGTTTTCTAAGCCTCTTAAGAATGCAGTAAGATAGGGTGTTACCCCTTAAATTTCTCTAGAACTATTTTCATACGACTCATGCATGATCCAAAGTAGGCCAAGTGTTGTTTTCGTGCTCTGATACCAATCTGTAACACACCCATGGTGGGGGCGCCAAATTTTTTCTCTTCTTAGGAGAATCAAAACCACCATTCAAGGTTTCTATCCCATTCAACTCTTTCATAGCTTTCCAATCACGGTATCCATGCTCTGAATCGAGCTCAGAGATGGTAGGTAGCATCTTCCAAGTTCTTTGGGTTCTTCCATCCATCTATACTCACATATGACTGCGGGATATGACCAGACACCAAGACAACGGGTGCCAATACAACCACCACTTGAATCCTCCGTAGTGGAAAATATCCAATGTTCATAATCCGATGCCACATGTCATCAAAGATTTGACAACCCTGATTGATTTCGGGACTTCGAAGTTCGAGAATTTTGAACACTCCAAAGGCTTTTCTCCCCGAAGTACTTATGTACCCAGAGTTACAAATCGAGTGCCACACATCCCTTGTGATCAACGATTATAATCTACTTCAGGACTTCTGTGTTCAAAAGTTTCGAACAGTCCAATGCCTTTTTCTTCTGACGTACTCTCTACCCAGAGTTACATATCAAACTCCACACATCTCCCCCGATCAACGATTGTGATATACTTTGGGACTTCGACATTTGGGAGTTCTTAACTCACGTGACCCCACTTTCCTCCGAAGTGGCTATCTTATGAAATGGAATATTTGCTGACACCTGTCCTTAGCTGTCGGACAAATCATATGAACTCTGGCTCTTCAGCCTTCGGAAGTTCTTGTCCAACACATTCCCTTTTCTCTCGAAGTGATTTCCTCCGAAATGGAAGATCTTCTGCCATGCGTCCCTTCCAACGGATAGCTGGGATGACTTTGGGACTCCAGCCTTTGGAAATCATTGTGTCTTTACACCTCGTTCCTCCTAGAGTGACTTCTCTTCAGAGTACAATATCTGACGACACCTGTCCCTCTAGCTTGGACGAATCAGATCTACTTCGGCTCTTCGACTCTTCGGGATTTTTGCAATGCAAGATCCTCTTTTCTCCCAGATTCAATCAACGTTGGGTTGACCATGGCCTCAATCTGATGGTTCAAGGGTATCTAAGCAACCCCAGAGATCTACAACTCGTAACTTTCGTTTAAGGATCCCTTAGGTCCCAGTGCGTGCCACTCTGAGAGGGACACCTGGAAACCCCATCCCTCGACACATGGGCTCCCACATGATCTCGAAGTTAATACTCATGTCACCATGATCGAATGGTCATGAGGGATCCTAAAGGATCCTTAGATCCATGGTCCACATCAACTTCAGTACTTCGGGACTTCGGGACTTTGGGGGTTTTGGTGTTACCAAACCTATGTCCTCCCGAAGTGGTCATCATCGAGCTGACTATATCCTAGATTTGACGGCCAGGATAGTTCCCGAGCATCTACAGATATATGAACCATATTTACTTCAGGACTTCGGAGGATTCACCTCCTGTGCAACGAATATGCTCAATTCACCAGACTCGGGAAGTTCGAAGGGATCGAAGGGATTAATGTCCATGTTCCTTATCCAGATCTGACGATTGTGAATAACTTTGGCTCCTCTCTAACTAATCTCATCCATTCTTCTTTCAAGAAAAAATATCTCTCCTTTAGGGGCTCAAAACTCACTATTCTACTTGAGTTCTATGAGGTCCTTAAATACTTAAGTATTTTTCCCTAATTCTCCTAATCTTAACACTTAGATAAATCCTCCGTGCACCTCTTATGATCGTCTATCAACTATATAACTTAAGGGGGGGCGGGGGGGGGGGGCACGGTTATCAATATCTTCTCACCTCGTAGAAGCTCTGTGCACACATGCACTGCCTCTCCTAAGCTTGAAAAACCCCTTTCTTCAAAATGATTGGGAGTGTCAGCATGCACACATGAGGTTATGCCCAAAGTCAACAATTTACAGTTCATTTATTTTAACTTGAGCCACAACAGGGCTCAGTCATTTATGTGTACATGCCAGAGAATTGCTTATTTTCTTAAATACACAATTAGGCAGAATTGAAGGGATATAGTATAACCATTAAGAAAGCATGTCCATCCCTGCAACATTCATAGAACATCCAACCTTAATTCATAGTTACCACTTAAACACACAGGATATAAGATTACTTATATATTATAGGTTGTGGCCAACTAACTGACTGTGGGTGTTCATCCTTCAACCCAGCCATAGGCTCAGAGGCATTCATTCTTAGAACTCTGGCCACCCCTGTGCCAAGCCATGATATCACTAGGGAATTTATGCCAATTCTAGTCACAGGTTTGAAAGCATATGATGCTTGGAATCCACCAAATTCTCCCTGGAACTCTTGACGTGGTCGTGTATCTACTCATTCCAACACTTGGTCCTTGGTCTCAACACCTTCGAACATACTTACCTTGGCATTTGGATCTAATATTCACCTGTTGTATAGATTGTTTCCACTTTGATGTTTTTCACTTTATTTTGCATTGGGAAATATCCCACATGAAATGTAACATCCCCGAAAGAACCATTTAAATTTCAAATTATTCTTGTCCCATATCTATGCATTGTGCATGGCCTTTTGGTCCCTTGTGATGGTGTTGTTTTTTAGGGTATGTAAGGGTATATATGTAGTGAATTATAGGTGGTTTTAAGAATGAATATGGATCAATAATATTTTAGTTAATAAGGGGGTGCTATACAAGACCTTGAATTTGACATGGTTTTTAAGATTCAAACAGGTCCCTTATAACATGTATATATAATAAAATAGTCCAACTAAGTAGTCCAATTAAGGATAGTTCCAGAAGTTGAATAACATATTTCAACAATATTTTCCTTGAATTTGTTCCCATCATGAAGGTGACATGAGACCTAATGAAATTAGAACTTTTATTGACCCATTTCTAAGGGTAAATAATTAGTGGGATATGAAATGGAGTGACCTTGATGTTTAACTACAACACTAATCACATAATGAGAAGCGTCTATATCAACTTTGAAGGGTTGATTTAAATAAGGTAAATGCAAAGTTGGAGTTGTAGCATAAGTTGGTGTATATCCTTTGAAATCTCTCATAAAAAACTATGGGATGATGTGAAAACCCATGATTAGATAATCGATGCAAGGGGTGTGCAATGTGGGAGAATTTGGTGATGAAATATTGATAAAAATTAAGACCACCTAGAAAACTCTTTAAGTTGTTTACCATGGTAGGGGTGGACCATGTGGTCAATACTTTCACTTTGGCTAGATTAGCAACTTGATTTTACCCCAAGTTTTATATCTCTTCCTTTATGAAACCCATCCTAGTTCATCTATCTATAAGTTTTAATGACCTTCATTCTAGTTTTGGGCTCAATTTTCTATGACAAACAATGCTATTGTTTTGCCTCTTTGTTTTGCTATTTTTTTGGTCCTACTTTCATTGATCTTAATTCCATTAATTTCGGTGAAAAAAGCTTCAAAAATTCTCTTAAGGTTGACCGGTTGTCTGTTCAACCTCTTTTGTACTTTCCATCTCCCATTATCTCTCTTGCATATTACTTAACCTCTTATCTCGTCGTTAAATTATATGTGGTCAATTATTTGTCAATTGGTCATGTCAACTTTTGTTGGGTTTCTTCCTCTATCAAATTTCCATCTTCTCCTTCATTGTTTTCTCTATCAAGTTCCTAGTACTGACAAGAACTTGATAGCTTGTTGGGACATGTTTAAAATCCCGCAAATCTTGACTTTTGAAATGTTTATTACTTTTCCTATCCATTTCTCCTTTTCACTTTTCCATAGCTTGATTTTACCCCAGGTTTTATATCTCTTCCTTTATGCAACCCATCTTTGTTTGATCCAGATTTAGGAGAAGAACAAACTACTTAAAATAATGCATACAATAAACATAGAGATATGAAGAACAACAAAGATATCTAGTGAACAATATATTATATTGAATAAATGAAATAGGATGAAACTGTAAAACTACAGAACAAAAAAAATTGCTTGAATGGTGGTAGCAATCTCTGAGAAGAGATGTGGGTGCTACGTCATCTGTATGATCAGAATGATTACAATGAGACTCCAGAGGCATTTTTTTATATTACTAATGAATTCCAAAACCCTATACATCCAAAAACCTAACCCTAGGAGGTGAAACGTCAAAATTCATGTGGGCCCCTATGGGTAAGTTGGTACCTCAACTTCCCAGGGTTGTAAATTTTTCATACGACCTCTATTTTAGTCGCATGATATCCCGTTGGAAAGGTATTCTAGAGAAATACACATTACACCATCAAACTCTAACTTTGTCTATAGTTTGACTATGGCGATAAAAAAAAACATTGTTTAGGGGTCCAAAATGGCCTTGGAAGTACAACAAGATGTGATGACATGCAAACATACAAAATAAGCCAATTGGATTAGGTGAGAGGCCAGCAATATCCACCTGGAGGATGTGTAGGACTTCAGACAACCCCAAAAGTGTAGAACCAACCATTACAAATAAGTACAAAAGAACGTGCTAAACTAAAAGCTGACAAGAGGAGCTAGTTGGAATAGGTGGGTGGCCACCAATATCCACCTGGATCATAGTTCATCTATCTATAAGTTTTTAATGACCTCCATTCTAGTTTTGGGCTCAATTTTATATGACCAATGGTGTTATTGTTTTTCCTCTTTCTCTCATCATTACAATTCCCAGTTCTTCGTTATCACTACCACTTTTATTGGTTTTTACTATATTAATGGAATTCTCTCTATATCGATCATTTGGGGCTTCTTGGGGACATGGTGAGTTTTTGGAAACTTTTGTGGATTTCTTTTTAACTGGATGTGTTTTATTGATGTCTCCCTCCTTAATGATTTTCCTATAATATATTCTTACCTAAAATCATAGTTGTATGATAGAAGGTCTTCTTTATTTGAGAAACTCCATTCCCTAAATTGTTTCTTTTTCTTTCTCTTCATCTGACTAGTCAACTGCCATTCTTATTTGCTTGTGTTCTTCCTCTCACCGTTCTCTAGGTGAAACCCACCTAGAGATTCATAACCTTCACTAAGTTGGGAATCCACATGCATGAGTGCCCCTACTAATTTAAGTAATTGCACTCTCTAATTGTGCATCCAAAACTAAAGATATAAAAAAATTATTTAGAAGTTTGAATATATAAAAACAAAAGTTCAAAAATTGGAACTAGGATGAGGATGGACTACTCACTAACAACACGTGCAAATGTGACTAAAGGTACAACCAAAAAGGTACCGGTCAGATATTTCTTCCTCAAGTGAGGGAAGCTTAGGACAAATAGAGGGAAATGTGACTGCATCTAGTAGATATGCTATGCAAACAAGGACCATAGGTGAAAACGTCAGAAGAAAATGCTATAAAAGCATGGAATTTTTTATTGCCGAAGGAGGATCACAATCTTATGATGATGAGAGCATATGATACATATAGGTTCCACTCAGGTATAATCATTTGGTGAAACAATGGGTACTTAAGTAAATTATTGCCTTCGTTAGACACTGACTTCATTGTCAACAATAGGACATATCACATTGCACTATCCTCCCTGCATGGCCTAGAGCTATTTTCCATGCATGGAATAACTGTAAAATAAAATAAAGTAACTGAATTGATGGACCATGTCAGACTGTGTTCCAATTATACTGATTGGATGTGGATGGTCTAGTACATGCGAAGTATGCAGAGATATGCACTCGCCTCAAATTGTATACAACTAATAAACAACGATAAAAATAAGGGAGCGACTATCTGTATTTATGGAAAGACTAAAGCTTAGGGCAATATTGTAGGGTTTATAAACAACACACGACCTGGGACAAAAAACAAGCAACCAAATTGCATATATGAGGGACACGAAGAGAATTGGGTAGTCCTATGCGCAATAAAAAAGATATCTCTCGGGGAAGAGTTATTAGTGTATTACCATTTGAATCGAATAGAAACATCAACTAATAGTTTGTGGGTACTTATGCAACACCTCTTTAAGCAACCTCTACTTATTGCATTATATATATATATATATATTTTATCTTTAACAATGTTTTAAATATTTCACGGTTCCAATTTTATAATAATGTGGGAGGTTGATAGTTGAGGATGATTTTATTTGGGTGGAAATCAATTTTTTTGTTATTGTTAACAAATTTTTAAATATTTGAGGGTTATAATTATATTATAGTGTGGAAGCATGATCATGGAAAAGGTCCATTCACAAAATATATAAAAGATAATCAAATTTGATTTTCATTTTATGTGAATTTTATTATTTTTTTATATAATTTTATTTGTATAGAGATTAGTTATTTCATTTGTTTATATAACTGAAATAACATTGGTTTTGTTGGAATTATATGTAGTCGGCAGACCATGTTGATCATTATTATGCCAATGAGGAGGGGTTGTATTCATCCCCTGATCTGATGGTATTAATAAAAATAAAGAACATTAAAGCGAGCAAGGAACTTGATAGGTTGTTAGACCATCTAGATCAAACACCTGACGTCCTAGAAAGGATCAATCTCCTTATGTCACAACTTAACACATATAAGGTAATAACCATAATTTAAAGTGGCTTTTTTAGTGTACTCATATGTTCAATTATGAAAGTTTGGCTTTTTAACTTTTACATTAACTCATGAAAAAACATTTTCTTTTTTATAAAGAGATTTTTGGAGCTTGTTCAACCTGGTGTTGGTAGTAGTGGTGCTGCAGAGAAGCCATAGACTCTTGACGTGGGTTGCCATGCAGCTTCTAGAGTATTGTTTACTTCTCCATATTCCACACCTAATTTAGATAGTATCCATGACATGCACTGCAAAGCATCCACACAATGGTCTGGATGTAGAGGTGGTGACATAGATGAGGATGATGATGTGGTTGAAATTGTTGCATTTCCTATAGCTAGACATGTGAATAGCATGGGGACCCTTAAATGCACATTTTTGGTTGATGATAACATACTTCCATTAAAACAAATAAGACTCCGAGGTGGTTTTTCATATTTTAACACTTTCATGTTTTCCATCTCATACACAAATCATCTAGATTATTATTTTTAAATTAATGATCATATATTTGTTTGTGTAGGAAACGACCATTTTTATAGGCACCTAGAGAACAATGCCTTGTTGATTTTTGGGGAAACCTTATGCATGAGGTTTTATTTCCATAATTCCAACCTCAAAAAAGAACTTATGGATTATCTCAAAGGCCTCTTTGGAGTAGACACGTTCAATAAAAAATCGGTCATCTCTGCAGCAGACGAATATTTAAAATATACACGTGATTTTTATAGACGAAGCTTGGTAGGAAACCCTAGGTATGAGCATCCTCCCTCGATTCAAGAGAGGGAGTGGAAGGCGATCATTGATTATGAAAAATAAAATATATTGAGAAAACCAAGAGAAAAAATAACTGGTACCCCAAGGTAAATTACAATATTTTTATTTCAATACATTTAATTTTCTTTAGACCTAAATAAAAGTGTGGTATATAACATACTTGGAAATTTTGATGATAGTTTTCCTGACACTTCGAAGGAAACCAAAGAAAGTATTTCCAAACATGGCCAAAACAATCTAGGCCAAGGTGGCTACTCGAGGTTACAGTCACGAATCGTAAGTACCCAAACATCTTAAGAATATTATTTGTATCTCTTTACAACTTTTAGTTTATTGCAGCCAAAAACATTAAAAAAACATGTTATTAGGCAATGCAGGGAGACGACTTCAGAACTAAAACCACAGAGTAAGACCTCCAACATGGTTACAAGTATGACTATAAAGTCGTGGTTGATCGTAGGAAAAGTATGGGGCATACCCCAAGATCTAGTTTGTGTGATAAGGTAAATACAAATTAGTCCACATTAACCTTTCATTACTTATAAAATATGTAAATGTTTGATATCATCCATAACTTTAATGTCTTACTTTGTTTTAATTAAGGGAACAACATTATCAAGGAAACCATTAGTACTAGACAACAAAGCGTTGATAGTGAAACGCGACCAGAATATCATGATGCTCCCTAACAGCCCCATCCCAGTGGGATGTAGCCCCAAGATGTTCTTGTGACTGAGGCCCACGATGGTAAAATGGCTATATATTAATCATATACTTAATAATTTTGTACTTAAAATTTTTGTACATATAATTTTTATTACTTGTACATTTACAGTTTTGTCCTTATAAATTTTTTCATTTCAATGGAAGAGAATGTCGTAGTTGAGCCTCCTCGACCTGAAGATGATCATGAGAATAGGGCAACCATTCCAATGGTGCCGACTAGTGGACAAGCAGGTAAATAATTACATTGTAGAGTTTTTTTTTAATATTAATGAACTACTTCAATGATATTTAAAAATTGGCCATATAAATTTAACACTTTCTATTTTTGTAGGTGATGGTCCCTCACAACATCCTCCACACCATGGGTATGAGACCAAGTGTGCTCGATGTGAAAATACTGAAGCAACATCAACTGTTGAAGAGCACCTAGTGAACAAAGACATGGAAATGGATGAATTACTTAAGAACTAGAAATCACAAAAGAAGACTAAAAGAATTTGATGATGTATAATAATTTTATAAGACAAATAAATGTACATTATATAGCTCGTATATTTGTAACATATTTTGAATGATAAATCTCATTTATAAAAATTGTTTTTTATGACAAATTCCTTTGAATGATAAACCTCATTTATATCTTTACAATCACTTTTTATCAATTTTGAATATTTTTTATGCATATTGTTTAGTAGAATATAGATTGGGTATTGGGGAATTGAG
>ML789854.1:450722-477139 GCA_009831015.1 Picea engelmannii | reverse complement strand
TTAGTAGAGAAAAAATTATTGGAGCCATTTATTCTTGGAGCAAACATCTCTCGATCCAACAGAGAAACAACATAGTCAATGTTGACTTCGTTGTTGCTCCTTCATATCGAGTAAGGTTTTCTCCAAGATCAGAAGACTCCAATAAATTATTCTAGAAACCAAGAGGAGCCTATTCAGGCCATCGAATCTGATATGTGTGTGTGTGTGTGTGTGACTATTTAATATCCTCTCATATGGATTTTACAAAAAAGAATATCAATGGTGTTTATTATTTTCAATCTTGTCGGTTTTAATTTCTATTAGGATTTATTGACATGTATTAAAAGTATTTTTTGTTTTTTACTAAAAACTATATATAATTTTGTTTTTATTTACTATAGTATGCAGTTCGCACATTTTCATATGCTCTAGATGTTGTATCAATGCAATGCTACACATTAGAATATCAAAGATCAGGTATGTCTTGTCTGTTTGTATTCTTTTTATGACTTCTTAAGGTTCCTTTTATTTATTTATTTTTACATTACCGTCATTTGTGGGCCACTATGGGGAAAACCATTGTATCTAATGAACCACACCCAAGTATGTTGTATATATGATTCCCTTTAGGTCATCATATCATATGATTCCCTTTAGGTCATCATATCATATGATTCACACAGCTAATCTAATACTTCAACTTGGTTTTTTGTGGTTGTGTATAAGTAATCCCCTAAATATCATAGTATAAGCATAACCATAATTATGCAATAGCGTATTTTAAATGAATGAGATATAGATACCACTTCCGAGTAGAATAACATGATAGCTCGATGACTGGTAAGGAATAAGAGAAGCACATGGAATATGTACTATTAACTCCATTGTATCAATTTAGAGTACTAGTATGTTGAGTGTTATTGATTATGGAATATGTACTAGTATTTTTTACATAACGTGTTTTTAATGTGCATTGGCATATGCATAGACAATTTGGCTATGTGTTTTTAATGTGCATTGGCATATGCATAGACTATTTTTTTTTTTGTTGTTTTGTTTACTGTGTAGAGATTGGGAAGTCTGTGATTCAATTTCAATAATCATTATCAAGGGCATGTTTAGAATTGATTTAGAAAAACTACTCACACATGTCCAAATTCAAGGAGTGTCTTATAATTTTGCTTTCTTGGTGATAACATATATGATCTCTCAATTTTGTTTGAATATCAAATAGTAAATGACGGTTTAGATGTAGCATTACTTCTAGCCATTCAATTCCATTGTTTGTGATTGTTATGCATAACTAGCAACATTGAACATACGACAACATGAGTGCTTACAATTTCCTCATTTACAAGGAGTTACAGTGAGATTTTACACATACAAGACATTGTCTTATGCTCTATTTTTTACAACATTTAGATAACCATAGCACGATACAATAATTACAATCTTTTAAGTATAAAATTTAGAATGACACAAAGAGAACATACAGAGAGAGTTGAGATATATCCACTAGTCTATCTACATGCACACATGAATATATCCACTAGATAGGTGAGAAAATGATTATAATAGGGATACTAGATATGGAGGATTAACTCTTCCTACCCCAAAGATAAATGATGTGAGGGTGTGGGTTCTCCCTAATCCTAAAGTACTAATGACGTTGTCCATAGTGGACCACTGGTGATTTTTTTTTGTGATGTGACTTATATTATTGGAAGTTCAAGTGTGAAAAAGTAGAGGATTATGAGGATCGGTCAGAGGTGGGTTAAATTTTGATGGAGTAGGATCAATGATATCCTCTACCTCGATGGGATTGATATCGTTCTGTAGGGAAGGATATGGAATCCTCCTAGGAATCATTATGCAACTATATGAATCACTTAAGAATCCCACAACAAATATTTCTTCCTCACTAATATCTTCCCTTATTGGATTGTTCAATTTTACCTAAGTCTCTTCTACTGGCTCCCTTATAGGAGAGTTGATGTTATTTATCCTATGCCTTTGGGGAGGTGGCTCCACACTTTCTGGAGAAAGAACATGGTTCCTTCTAGATCGAAAAAGTGGTTGGTATACCACTTTGAATCATTTATCCAAAATAGACAAGAAAAATACAACCTAAGGTCGTCTAAAAAACAAACAGAGAGCACTCAAATAAACAAATCATGACAGTGATAAAAAAACAAACTACTCCTCAAAGATCTGCCTACAATGGTTATGACCTAGATCTAAAACATTGAATATCTAATCAAAAGGGCCTTCCTTGAGCTGATATGTGTTGATTAAGTCCCAAGACTATATAATGAAGGCACGAGAGATAGTTGTGGTAACCTACCTACACAAATCACGCAAGGTGATAGTACCCCTATGAATATGGGAACCCTCTAGGGGAGATGAAACTATTCTTTTTCCTTTTCCTTAATTATTTCAAGAACTTCCCACTTGTATTCATATGTGAGACATCTTACGAAAAGGCCATTAAGGTTACCACTTCAAAATTTTTGACTAAGTGGAATAGTCGTGGTTCAGGACCACATGTGTGAGTAGGGAAATAAATCTCAAAATTTTAGAGAGAAATCGTGTGACTCAGAGGATCCAATGCTTCAATCTAGAATTCCTCTTACACATAGTAATCCAACAAACACTAAAACAAGTGAAGAGGGGAGATCACCTCCACTTTCCCTAGTACAACCTCATGCTTAACACCTATGTTAGAAGTGCTTTCTTGGAAAGTGATTCTTACTACAAATGGAATTTTACACTCACTATTCAGTTCTAGTTTGATTTCATGGCCTTAGAGAGATCATTCTCCAATATTACACCAAGGCCCTACTAATATACTACTATTGTTTTTTCTAACAAGAAAATGTCTAGCTGATTTTAGATTAAGCATTTATTTTGTAGGTTGTTGATTACTTAGGGAAGAGATAGTGCAACTTATGATGTTTTCATAATATTGCAAAAGAAAACTTAATAACACTGGTAAAAATTCACCTCTTTACTCCAATTATTCAGTGTACTTTATTTTCAATATAAAGCACGAACACCTTTGATAAAACAATGAATATGAAAACATATCAATATTTTTTTCTTTTTTGATACTATGAGAATGAAACCCTACTCATTAATTAATTCAAATAAAATTGCAACTAATCAAGCACTACTTCAAACACACAAAGATGAAAAAGAAAAAGGTAAACAAGGAATGTATTTTTCTTTTATTTTTAGAATGACCTAAATGCATGAAAACAAGCACTAATTCATAGGAAAACCTTGTTTCAATCAGACCCTAACCCTAAGAGAAAAAAACAATGCAAAAAGTAAGGGAAGAAGGGTAGATACTAGTGAAATTTCAAGACTCGGGACATGTACACACTTTCGGATCTAGCAACCAACATATGTTCTCTCCTTTAGTGAAGGAAACAAATGTATGTATTCTCTATTACAAAGAGAAAGGTGCATACATATTTAGTTATGAGAGAAAACTCCCAAAACACCCTCAAATAACCCTTGAAAATTAGACTACTATACTAGAAGTAAGGTAATCAAATTGAAAACTTAACAAAGAACCCTAAACGTAGACATAAAAGAAAGAAATGAAACCCTAATGATAGGAACTCAAGGAGTTCTCCCAATGGAGTTGCAAGTTCTGTTGTGGATAAAACTAATCCTATAGCTAGGGTGGACTATTAACATATCAAATTGGCATTGTCATGTGCATAGGAAATTTTATTTTGTGTTGTTTTGTTTACTATGTAGAGCTTGGGATGTCTATGATTCAATTTCAATAATCATTATCAAGGGCATGTTTAGAATTTATTTAGAAAAACTACTCACACATGTCCAAATTCAAGGAGTGTCTTATAATTGTTTTGTCTTGGTGATAACATAGATGATATCTCAATTTCGTTTGAAGAGAAAATAGTAAACAACAATTTAGATGTAAGCATTACTTCTATCCATTCAATTCCATTGTTTGTGATCATTATGCATAACTAGAAACATTGAACATACGACAACATGAGTTCTTACAATTGCCTCATTTCCAAGGAGTTACAATGAGATTTTACGCATACAAGACATTATCTTATGCTCTAATTTGTACTGCATTTAGATAACCATAGCAGGCTACAATAATGATAGTCTTTTAAGTACAAAATTTAGAATGACATGAAGAGAATGTACAGAGAAAGTTGAGATATATCCACTAGTCTAACTACATGCACACATGAATACAACCAAGATCACAAAAATCAACGAGGCTTGAAAGTTAGAGTTTGACTTGGACTCAACAAAAACTTGGGAGAGACTGGGCATAAATTACTGGGAATCTGTGTAGAATGACAAAATTTTTGTTTGGGTTATATAAAGGGGGCCTGATCCATAAAAGAATCTGAGATCGAAAAAGTATGATTGGAGGACCTGCACTAAAGAAATTCTTATCTTTGAAGTTTTGTCTAAGTACAAGTATGCACATGATAATTTCAGTTTTGATGTGTGACAGGAGTGGTGGGTCGAGTCCTGTTGTGTGCATATAATTGGGCATAGTCGTGTGTGCCTGAATGTTGATGCACACACTTGTATTGTTGCAGGGGTGCCAATGCAGATAGAAAACTCAACAAGAATACTACAACCAAGCTCAACCATCATAATTGGTTGTCGAGTCCTCTATCTCTTCATCTTCCTGAAGTGTAAAGTTTAAACTATTATGACTAATCAAGATATGAACAAATGGGATGTAAACTTCCATGACTCTTCATATTCCCTTCGCAGAAAATATTGTTTATAAACCTCCCTACGAATGAATGGTAGTTAGTACGAATGAATGAAAGTTAGTATTGATGATGAATTCATGTTGTTTATGTTTTTGTTCATAAGAAAATTATGTTAGTTGAATTTTGTAGATGATACTTTGCCCAAAATCTTTGTGCTAGTTGTTCTTGTTGTTTTTGTTTTTATGAATATATATTCATAACGTTTTTTTCCATAATCTAGTGCGTGTGTCAAGAGAAGAAATATATTCATATGGAATATTTGCAAAGAATGACCATACCAACATCCACACACATCATTCTTGCATTAATATTTAATATATATATATTTTTTAAAATAGATATATTTTGTTTCTCTTGCGATGAACATGATCGTCAATAGTATGACTAGTTCGTCGCAACTATCGATCATTCGTCACTCTTGCAACACATATTTTTTCACAGAAACCATGATAGGTCATTTCACTTGCGATGAAAAGGATCTTCAATAGTATGAATAGTTCGTCACAACTATCAATCGTTCTTCACTCTTGAGACAAACACTTCATCGTAAGAACTACCAGGGTCATTTTTCTTGCGACGAAGACGTGCGTTGATAGTATTTGTTGAGATCTAATTTTGACATGTTTTCCGCTATACAAAAACATTCATTATTACACATTTTCTAGCATGTCATTGTTAATACACACAATAAACCCTAATTAAACACCATCCTTCGTCATTATATCCAATGTGGTTAATACATCATCTTTTCTATCCTTTTAGTGATTAAAATATGATTATATCATTTTTTACTAATGACAGTTGATAAAGTGTGATTTTCATGATCAACATTCCCATACCATTATTTCATTTCAACATTCCTCCACCAGTGTAGTTATTCCCATACCTGATATTGTAGCTTGGGATATTGGCGTGATTCTAGAAGGAGATCGAGAACATGGGTTTTCACCGTAATGACGTCGAAATGATGAAGCATGTGTCATAATTCTCCCATATTTCATGTGTGGATATATAGAACAAAATTAATGTTACAACTAAATTTAGCAAACAATTCCAAACTTCCAACTTCCACCTAGGTTTTCGTGCAGAGGAGATCAAATATAAAAATTCTAGAATATGGATTTTGTCCAGAAGGTGGAAAATTGAGTAATATGTGGGCATTTTTTCAAAATTTGAAATGGATTAAGAGTTATGTTTGGATTTTTAATAGGAATCTCCCCATATTGGTGAAAAACCCAGAATTTGGGATTTGTTTCCAAAAATTGTGAAATTTGAAATCTGAGTTTGGGATTTTATTTTATCTCTTCTTAGTGGAACTGATGTATAAATATAAGCTCATTGAGCATGGGAAAGGCGGGAATGATATGATATGAAGGAATTGAGAATTCTTTTGTAATCTGAAGTGTTTCTCTTTTATTTAATAAGGAATTGATCATTGTTGAAATTTTGGGCGTCCTTCAGATATACCTTAGTTTCTCAGACATTTCCCAGGTTAGGAAGGGCCCCTCAAGATGGGCAATGCCCTGTTGTTCCAATTTTTATTAATTATATGCAAGTGTTTTCAATTTGATTTCATTTTGATTCATTGATTTTTCATTATGTTCATTTAAATTCTGTAGGGTGCTTATGCTATTCAAAACTCAAATCACAACCTCAATTAAGACATTATCGTAGTTTGTTTCTTATACATTGAATTCCATTTTTGTTTCTATGATTACTCTTGTGTGTTCATTATCCAAGCATTCTTTGTTCTGTGTTAAATAATTTCCCTCACATCACCATCCATTTTCCCATTTAATTCACCCATTCAATTGCCTCTTTCATGCTGTCCATTCATTGTAAAAACAAAACATTAAATATAGTAGTGTTTCTAATTATTTATAAAAGAAAACCCAAAAATAATGTATTAGTTAGCATATCATTCATTTCATTAATCTTAAAAAAGAAAAAAAAATAGAGTTATCTTATTTGTTGCATAAACATAAGCCCTCCTCTTCCATATTCGCCTCTTTCCCTCGTAAGATTTTCTCCTTGATTGTCGTATTTGACAAAAAATTATAATTAGTCAATTGAAAAAGCAAATTGACACCTTCTTTTCCTCATACATCACCCTCTTTATTTTCATCAAATCACTCCACACAAAGAACTCACTCTTCCACTTCACTTAACACATTAGATTTTGTATAATTGACTGTGTTTAATGGATATAGATATCCGATCAAATTACATAAGTTAATGTTTCTACTTTCCCTTTACTTTTATTAAGCTTTTCATTTCACATTGAATATGTCATTGTAAAGAGAATTCATCTCACCATCCCCATTCTTATTTAATTCTATATACGGTTGATACTTTCAAGATAAATTTTATCTTCATCTTTTTTAACTACATAGTTAACACTTCTTCTCCTATTACTATTCATTACACAAGTATCCACTTCTGTCATATATATACCTGCAATTTAGTCCATTCCTCTTGCATACTTCATTCTTTGTTAAGCTTCTTCATTATGTTTGATCTACTTAGTTTGAGAGAAGATCTTGAGAAAGGTTTTGTGTGTGTGTGTGTGTGTGTATTTGAGAATCCTTTCATTGTTATTTTCATGTGCAAGTTTGGTGTTGGCTCTTGCAATTGCATAGTGTAGAAAGAGTACTCTTAGGTAGATTTACTTTCCTGCGGTTCATTTTTTGTAATTTATTTTCTGTAGTTTGTTTTATGTGCTCAAGCATTATTTGAGGAACACTTGATGCAGAAGCATCACCCCAACCCAGCAATGCGCCAGCTAGACAACACATTCAACACACATTTAAGGAAGGGAGAGGCACCAACTCTCTCATTTTAAAATTTTTAATTGTAATTAAATGTTTGTAAGGATGGAAGAGACAAATCATTGTCTTTGTACAGGCTGTAGATAGAGTCACCTTTAATGGTTGACAAGATGATAAGATCTAGATCTGATTCAGACTAGACAACCATTGAATGCAATTCAATGTAAATTAATGAGAGTAGGTAGCTTGGAGGGAAGAGCTAGAGGATCCCCTCTTTTGTAAAAAGATATTTGTATCTAGATTCATTAGAGGCAGATGAGATTATGATACATAGAGAAGGAGAGAGAGATAAGACTCAATTGTAGTCCAAAAGCTTGTACACATTGTAAATTTCAGATATTCAGATTAATATAAAGAGAAGCAGTTTTTCCTGCCTATGATTCAATGTGTTGCACATATTTCATGAATGTCAACTGCATATGTTTATTTTATGTATGAATGTTGTAGATGTATGTTATATTTCATCTGCAGGTGATAGATAAATTTTCCTATCTGTTCAGATTTGTTGACTTCAATATGGGTTCTTTGTAGTTCAATTCAAGGGGTTGCATGACAGAGTGTTGAAGACTCTATGAGCCAGTGCAAAGAGTGCACATTTGTGTTATGTGGAATTTAGGAAAGAACGTGCCAGGAGGGTGCACCAGAGGAATCATCAAATCAAAGGATAACCTCAAGGTTACTGAACACCTTGGAGGAAAGACTATGCAGAAGAGGGCACATAGAGAAAACAAAATTGCTGAGGATTCTATAGAGCTCTGCTAGGAGGTCATCAAGCAAGTGAAAAGAGTGCACAAGAAGAACTCTATTTCAAGTTCAGAGATAAGGGAAGTGTCCAAGAGGAAGAAACTTACAGATTTATTGAATACTTTGCAAGCTCAACAAGGAGTGCTTGAGTGGAAGTTTCCAAGAGGGCACTTGCATCTCTTCGAGGGACAAAAGGGACAGAGAAATTTGAGGTCCAAGTAGTTGAAGCTCAAGGAGACAGAGTTTCTAAACACTCTGGAGGAATACCTGTGCAAGGATTTCACTAGGGAAACAATCAGAAGAAGTGTTGAAGACAACTAGTTGAAGGTCGATCGAGCACAAGGAGTGTGTAGGGAAGTGAACTATTTTAAGTTCGTAAGCTCAAGAGGAATAGTACCTTTGCATACAAGGTTCCTATAGAAAGAAGCAGAAGTCCAGGTCACTTCAAGTTCCAAGCCAGAGACAAGCTCAAGAGAGGTAGCATGAAGTTGCACACAGAGCTCAAGTGAACCAAGCTCAAGAGGGAAAGCGAAAGTCGAGACCCAAGTCATTAGGCTCGTAGAGGAATCAAAGGTCAAGGCCTTTGAAACATTGGAAATCTTCCAAGTTAGGAATAAATTCAAATCTCATGATGAGGAGTATCATCTATCATTAGATCAGCTATAGAGGAGTGATTTGGACCGTCGAATCTCATGTCCAGACACCCATAGGAACGAGCGCAGGATAAGATCATATCTAGGCCATAGGATCTGAGTGCGTGGATCAATAGTTGTTGATATAGAGGTAAGGTGCACGCACCTTAACCATTTGAAGATAAACAAGAGAGTGGAATTTACGAAGTCCCACGTTCAAAAATCATTGGGACCATCCATCGAAAGGGACACATGGCGAGAGATCAACATTTTGCTAACTCATGACTCCGGGAAGTCAAAGGGAAGAATTATAAGAACTTGCGAAATTCGATTTCATGACTTGATCATAGCCATCGATCAAAGAGAGAGCATGGACCATTGATTGTCCAGGGAGAATGCGGAAGAGTGGACTTTGTGAAGTCCCAAGTTTCAAAACCATTGGGACTGTCCATTGTGAGAGGACAGGTTGCAGTAGATCAACATTTTGCTGACTCGTGACTCAGGGAAGTCAAAGGACAGACTTGTGAGAATTTGAGAAATACAAGTTCACAAATTTATTTGAGTCATCGGATCGAGGAAGGATTTGGGCCATCAGATATGAAGCATTGAGAGTTCAAACCTCGGGAAGATGGAGGAGAATCACATCGGGAGTTCCCGATATGTGAAACCCCGACACGCTTGACAGTTGATCCCAGGTCATGACCAAAGGTCATATGCTTGAAGGATAAGGGTGGATATAGCATTCTCTAGGCCCTTGTTGGTATTTCGGAGGTCAGGAGAGTCGGGGTGACTCACGTGCAAAGTCCTGACATGCAAAATTGTGAAACAACTTTTGATAGGCGTGCGTATTGTATGTTGAGACTTGCAAAGCTAAGTGCAAGTCATCTATAGTTCTTTGTGCACAAATTGTAGAAGGCTCTATGCCTAGATATACTCGGTGAAGGAGGATCTAGCGAGGTGCACAGATCTCCTATCCTCTGCGAAGTTGATTTGAAGGATTTTTCCATGTAAGAATATTGAAAGAAGCTAATAAACAAGACAAATAGTTGGTGGACATAGCCCCAGGGTGGGGGTGAACCACGTATATCTTGTGTTGTGAATGCTTTGTGCTTTTTGGTTGTTCTTTTGTTTATGTGATTCAATGCTTAGTGTGATGTTAGATGATAGATGAATCTAATATCATAGCTTAGTGACAAATAGTGTGAATGAATGCTAGATCTGATCTATGTTGGTATGCTTAGTGCTTGAGTTTATTGAATCTGTGTGAATACTGCACTGATATGTTATTAGGGTTTAGTTGTGATGTAAACTAAGATTGAATATTGATTAATCGTAATTACGAAGTTCTCTATTAAGGTATTACAATCATAGATTTGTGTCCCAGCTAAGGTTGAATACATCTAAGTCTTGTAACCACCCCTGCCTCTACCTTGGGTGAGACTTCATCTGCTTTGCAAGTGTTGCCGAAAGGGCCAGTATTTAGGGTTTTGATGGTGCACTGTTGTAGAGTTGAACCCTGTGTCTGCCCCTGTGCCAACAAATGGTTCCGTTGTCGGTACCTGAAATTGTGATTTCTTGGAACTGAGGAAGAAGAAGCTATGTGCAAAGATCTGACCTGAAACTATGGAAAATCCATGCATAGATCTATTTCCTTGGTGCGCAGTACTCTACTTGGATTGTGAAACTCTGTTCTAAGAAGAGAAGTTTGTTCTGAAGAAAAGAGGTAAGATCTTCAAGCTTTGTTCTCTGAGAAAGGTAAGAATAGTGAAAATGTTTAGATCTAGAAGCTTTGTGCTCTGCTAAAAGTAAGATTAGTGGAAATTTTTGATTCAAGAATATAGATCTAGGTATGTTTGATAAAATGTTTCCTAGCCTGAAAAATAGGGCACGACTAGCAGAAAGAAGATTTGATATGAGTAGATTTGATAATAATAGTGAAAGATATGTTATTCCTATGCATAGAAAGAGTGTTTGGACTAACAAATGGATGTAGGATCCTAGAAATAATTTTTTGCAGGTTAGCTACCATGATCCTAGTGCGCAGTACAGGAAAGGATGGGAATCATTTAAGAGAAAGAGAGGATTAACTCTTTGTTACAGTTGTAGAAGACTAGGACATCTTGCTAATGAATGCCTTGGTAGAAGACCCACTTGTCTTTGTTGTAAATCTATGGATCATGAAGTTCTGGATTGACCTAGAATGATTGCTAAGGTTGAAAGAATGAATATGAGACAAGAAAACCCTCAGGAAGATCAAGAAACTAAGATCATGGCAGAACCCCAAAAAGAATCAGAAATTGTACTATTGAAAATGAAAGAAACGCTAAATGATCACATAAACATCAACTTACCAGAGATCTTCAAAGAAAAGAATTCATAGAAACAAGAATAGAAGACTTCAACATTGACTGTGTTCTGGATGAGGAAACACAGGTGAATATCATGACAGAAAGAACTTGGGAAATTTTAGGAAATCCTGCTATGATTCCTTCATTGGGAGGAATAGGATTATTTAGAGGAAAGTTGATAA
Source organism: Picea engelmannii (assembly GCA_009831015.1). Lineage (NCBI taxonomy): Eukaryota > Viridiplantae > Streptophyta > Pinopsida > Pinales > Pinaceae > Picea > Picea engelmannii. Next base: position 465,642 of record ML789854.1, on the reverse strand, counting down.
CCCTATGTGGAAGACTTACCCAGATATATATGAGTGCTCATGGAACCTCGACAAAAGAAGATTTTGAGGTTGTTAAATTTATTGAGAACAACGCCCCATTTACTATGTTACTAGGAAAACATTGGATCGGAAAGGATCAAGCCAGAAGAAAAGAAGAGGAAGTCTTAGAGTAGAATAAACAAGAATTAAAAGATTTCATGACTAGGAGGATCGCACGTTTGATTGAAGAACAGGAGAACAGGTTGAAATTATTTAGAACTAGAAACTTGGATGTCTAAGTTGAAAGGATACACGAGGACTTGAGACACCTATCTGTATAGGAGGGTAGAGCACCTACACTAGAAAGAGAAGAAGTAATTCCCTTGAACCCTAGTAAAGACCATCAACAACGTGAAGTTACTATGCCCAGAGAATATCAGAATCAGAATGGAAAGAGGAATATCGAGACGAATATCACCGGGAAGGAGGCTAGAAATCTCAATAAGGAGAAAGTAAATACATAAAAGCTATAGAAAGTTCCAGAAGGAACTGTGCAGAAAGAAGGATTCCAGAATCTAAACTTTGTCAGATACCAATACAACACAACATGGCACTTCGCCATGGCGAAGCAATATGACCATTGGAGGCATTATAGCTGTTAGCTCGATGATTTGAATGGTTAGAACAATAGTTATGACCATAAATCTCGCCATCAAATCGTTGGGACCACGTCGTAACGGACATAATTGCGTTAATGAAGGATTCTTTCCCATTGGAAAGATTCATTACCTAGTTGTCTACTTATTCCATCGATCCTTGCAATAAGAACACTTTGGCCACCTGTGATTATCTGAGCTCACAGATTAGTTGATTTCACACAGTGATCATCGAGCTATCGCCACCCATCCCGTTGCATTGAGTAGTTGCTCTTCAACCCGAGATAGTCATCCACGAGCGAGTATGTCCGAGGAACTTAGCGCATTCGGAGAGTCTATGAAGGAGATACTCATTGACCTCATGAATGAAAAGGTAATGTTTGTGGGCATACACGATTAATCAACGAGAGGAGTCCAAGCCTCCCCATCGAATGCTCATACATCTGGACCATCCTGAGCTACGAGTGAGAAAAGAACCAAGCATAGAGATGACTTGGTGAATGAAAAGTTATTACCATCCATCCTACCCAAGTACATCCGACCCCTGGCCGGTGTAGTGAGTCACGACAGTGTCCCAAGGGACTTCGACTACACTGTCATCACTGCGTATCTCCCGAAGGGGATACACACAGTCATACCATAGCTAGAGAGGATTCCAACCTTGAATATTAGTGACTATAACCTAGGATACTGTAAGAGATATGGCATGCTCGCACCTCAAAAATATCTGACAAATATGAAGGGAAATAAGATGAAGATCATCCCTTAGCCATGGACCATGAACCTCACGTAGTCCACCCTCTTGAATGTAATGAAGATTCCACATTTTGGAAGGCACCAAGAGGTTAACGCCTACATTAAGCTCCTACTGTCATGCTTCCACGGTGGCTATCTGTGGTTGGACAAACGTATCACTGTCGATACGGTGTTTATCCATAGGATCACTGAACTGAGCATGCAGGGACCAGACCCACAAGACTTCTACCCAGGAAAAGTTGCAGACAACACCTTGGCACAAATTATTAAAGAAACATATGACAATGTTGAGAAGGGGACGCAAGGCTACAAGGTAGCCTCCATCTAGAATGGTGCAATGTGCCTAGCATGAGAATTAATTGCAAGAAAGCTAGTAAGAAAGAACAAACCCACATAGGTTACATGGTTTGTCGTTTACCTCGCTAGGAAATGCATGGAAGGCCTACAAATGAATTGGGAAAAGTACCTAGTAAACAAACTCGAACTAGATTGTCACAAAGCTCAGGATCAGGGTTATGAGTTTCACTTCAGTTGGATCCCGATCCTCATCGTGTTTAATGCTTGGGAGATGTCAGAAGGTGCGACCTTCCCTGAGATCGATCCATTCGAGCCACCCGCTGTGAAGTTCACCATGCTCTGGTATTCGAGCAATATGGGAAATCAATGGCAGTCAAACACATTATTTCATACCTACTACCTGCAACTTAGGAGGGCTATTGAGTCCTTCCCTCATATGATGCCAAACACCCTTGACAGGTTCAGGCATCTTATGAAATTCCACGCAGATAGGAATTTTAACTACGTGCACCGACGAAAGCAAAGAAGAACTTCAATACTACTACAAGCTCACTACAGAGGACCTGGAATAAATCATTAAAGACTGGCCTACAGAACTCCTTATCCATGTTGACCCCATAGAGCTGTCTGACCTGGACCTCATTGGAAACCCGGTGGTTACTCATGAAGATTATGATGCCCCAAGGAGCAGCAGGAATATGAAGAAGCAAGATGTACAGAAAGTAAATAGCTCATCAGAAGAGACCGCATCTGAGTCACCTAGCAGAGGAGGTGATGACAAAGTGAACAAAGAGGAAAAAGAACAAGCACAATATAAGCAAGGTGAAGTAACACCACCACAAAACCTCCCTGATGACACTGATCCATATAAGAAAAGGAAGGTCTCCCCCACAAAACCTTCATTGTGGAAGAATTCCAAATCCAATAAACCAAAGATGCAGACTATACTGATGGTTGATGACTTCAACTTCATTATTTCAGCTGTAGGAGATGCCTCAGAAGAGATTTTGCAAAGAAATGAGGCAAAACAAGAAGCCATGTACGATAGAATTGAAGAAGAACTAAGAGGTGTACAACAAGCCCTTTATTTGAGCCGCTCTATTTCCACTGTGCCCCCTCCCTATGAAGAACTAGAGTTGGGAGATGAGCCTACCCAACTCTGCAGACTAGATGATGTAACCGAAGCCTACCTTCATCGAGCACAAGCTGAGAAAGAAAAAGCCACATCGACCCTGAAACAAGCACATGAGGAAGTTATAGAGAAACGTAGGATTGCGCAATAGGAGAAGGACGCTCTTCAAGCGAAGTTCGAAGAAGAGAGAGCGCAGATCCAATAGGAGAAAGAAAAGATACTCGCGGAGCTGTTCGGAGTAAAAGAAGTAGTCAACACAACACTTCGAGCTATGACGGGCTTGGAGTAGAAGGAGGAAGAACCAATAGAACATCAAGTAGTGCAACTCATAGAAATCATCCAACAGCTTCAACAGAGAATCACATATATGGAGATAAGAACATTGCCTAGTACTCCACAGGATGTTTGAGATCAATGAGAAGTGACTGCTCGAGGCATAGTCAAAATAATCAAGGGCCTTGCCATGGAATGTAAACAAATGAGTGATCGCAATGCCCAAACTTATGAGAAACTCACTGAGGATCCTAAATTGAAGGCATTGGAGTCACATCTCTAGGAGGTGAAAAAGCAAGCAGAAACAATACAGGCACAATTGAAGCCCCTGTCAGCCATTAAGAGGATGAAGTGATTCCAAGAACAACACACTTCCTAGTAGTAGGTCTACACCATTTAGAGAAGAGTCATGGAAGTAACTCATAGGATCCAACCAATACATGATGAGGATTACCAACTATTCACAAAGATTGAAGGTCGAGAAGCAAAACTGGAGTGACGGCTACGCGGCCCCTTCACCACCCGCAGGTCGGAAGGTCCACGCGCACTCATAGGATCTTCTTTCTCCACGGCCTGAAGATCTCAAATGTTCTTCTATTTCCCTATCAGGAAATATACACCCACAGATTATCTTCAGCACGATCCTCCCTTCTTTACTTTCAGAGGATCAGAACTCGCGGCTTCGCAAGTTCGCTATCGATCACTGGGCTCTCAAATCCCCGAGACCCGATGGCTTTGGTCAACGCTGACTTCTTCCTGTCAGAACTTCCGCTCTATCGCGACTTCGCAACTCGCGATGTCATGCACTTTGAATTTCCGACTCTCAATAACCGATGCACCGAATCTCCAATGCGCACGCATGAATTGACCTTTCCACACCACGTCACTTCGATCGGTACTTCGAAATTCGCGGGATCGTGAATCCTATTACCAAAGGATTCGGGAATTACCTTTTCCCGATCCCCGATAATATGCCACCTGTCCTCTACTATCTTCGACTGTGGCCCCACACGACTCCTCGTCGGGATATCGCGGATCGCGATTCCGGGTTGCAAGAGTTTCTTGCCTTCGAAAACTCCGATTCTCCGACCCTGACTCCTCGGGATATCCTAACATGCGTCCCAACCAATGAATAGTTCTGATCCTGTCGAAATATCATGTATCGTGATATCACAATATTCGTTGCAATCTCTTGGAGATTCAACTCGCGAAACCCTGATACGCAATGTCACGTGTAGATCTGACGACTCAGGTGGCATGGATCAATGGTTATGCTCCTCTTGAGCTTGAACACTTTCCACACCTGTGCCGACAACTTCCCTGCACCTCCACGAGATCCAACGTCCCTCGAAACTTCACAAAATATCCCAGAGGATTTCGGTCGTCCTCTCTTCCCTTTGGGGACTCACAAAATAAAGAAATGTCTCCATGCGAGACTTGCTCACCTGCTTGCAAACCTGTGACACTTCTTCAGACTTCCCACAGCAGCTTCCCTTCGCTTATCCTTCAGTGAATCCGAAGGTCTACTCCTCCCAAGCTTTTCTCTCAACTTCCCAGGTCTTTCTAAGAACTTCTTGTGCGCACTCCTTGCGGAAAACCTTCAACGACGCCTCAATGTTGAAGTCTTTAGACTCTGCGCACTCCTGTAGCAGCAGTCTTTCAATACTTTGCTCAGAATCGCAACTCTGAGACTTCTCCCTGGCCTGCGCACTCTTTGCATGGCACTATGCCTAACTGCACCTTCAAGGAATGAGAGCAAAAACTACCTCTAATTGAACCTTTCTGTCAACGCACTCCTTGCAGACAATTCGACTGCACTCCTTGCAGGAATCTTCTGGCTCAAATAGAGAAACAATTGAAACTCATTCACTCACTCTCTCAGACTTCAATTCAACAATGAAATCACATACACAGCATATGAAAGAAAATGTATGACAGGAAATAAAACATTCATGAGCTCAACATTAATACACAGAGAAACAACACAAAACCATGGATTTGAATCAAATCTTTCTTCTATTAACTCAAATGCCTATACATGGGTGTTCTTTATACAATTCTCCGCCTGCTCTTCTCTTCCTACTTGATAATGTTACAATGATACAATGAGGGTGTCTATATCCAGTTTCCCTCCTGCTCCTAAAGCTATCAAATCTAAAATTAAATTCCTATCTACCAACATTAACTAAATTAAATGCCGTCTATCTTCTCAAGGACGAGAGCTATCCGCTCAAGGTCCATTTACAATATACAAAGGCGCTTTGTCTTAAATGACTCATTTAATATTTGCGCAACAATCCCATAGCATTTTCAAAATTTATGCTGGCTTTTCCAGCTGTCCTCCGCTTCCGCGCTGGCTCTCTTGATGAGTTGGTGATGCTCCTGCATCATGGAGCAAGTCATCGTTGCAGCTGAACAACGCTTAGAGGGACATGTCAACAAAGAAGTAATGCAAGAGTTCACTGAGCAGGAGGTCGTGGCACAACAACAGATCAAAGCCACTTGAGCCAAGCTCAATGCTTTTGAGGTAGAGCTACCCAGATCAGAGTGACTCGAGATGAGTCACAGGTGAGTGTTGGGGGCTTGTTGGCCCTTGACCAAGTTTTGAGGATTCTTGGTCATTTTTGACCATTTTGGGACTTCGACGGGCTGTCGAAGGTAGAGTGCAAGATGAAGTGAAGATCGCGGGATCTCGACCCCTTTTTAGGGCCTTTTTGGGTTTTGGGCTTATGTAATGGGTATAGGTATGTTGGCCCATGGGTTTACCCATTCTTAGGGCTATTCTGTAATGTATAAATAAGTATCTAGGCGATGTAAGAAGGGGAAAGTTGTGCTAAGTGAAAATTATTGTAAGCGGCTTGGTGCGTATTGTATATTGAGACTTATAGAGCTAAGTGCAAGTCATCTATAGTGCTTTGTGCACAGATTGTGGAAGGCTCTGTGCCTAGATCTAATCGAGGAAGGAGGATCTAGAAAGGTGCGTAGATCTCCTTTCCCCTGCGAAGTTGATTTGGAGGCTTTGTGCATGTAAGAATATTGAAAGAAGCTAATAAAGAAGAAGAAGAGTTGGTGGACGTAGTCCCAGGGTGGGGGTGAACCACGTATATCCTGTGTTGTGAATGCTTTGTGCTTTTTGGTTGTTCTTTTGTTTATGTGATTCAATACTTAGTGCGATGTTAGATGATATATGAATCTAATATGATATCTTAGTGCCGAATAATGTGAATGAATGCTATATCTGATCTATGTTGGTATGCTTAGTGTTTGAGTTTATTGAATCTGTGTGAATACTGTGCTGATATGTTATTAGGGTTTAGCTGCGCTATAAACTAAGACTAAATATTGACAAATCGTAATTACTAAGTGCTTTGTTAAATTATTACAATCACATATCTGTGTCCCAGCTAAGGTTGCAAACATACGAGTCCTGCAACCACCCTTGCCTCTACCTCGGGTGAGACTTCATCTGCTTCGTAGGTGTTGCCGAAAGGGCTGGTAGTTAGGGATTTGTTGGTGTGATGTTGTAGCATTGAACCCTGGGTTTGCCCTTGTGCCAACATGGAGTATTACGCAGGAGCATCTCTCCAACCCAACAACATGCTAGCTAGAAAACACATTAAACACACATTCAAGGAAGGGAGAGGCACCAACCCTCTCATTTTAAAATTTTAAATTGTAATTAAATGTTTGTAAGGCTAGAAGATCCAAATCGTTGCCTTTGTACAGGCTGTACATAGAGTCTCCTTTAATGGTTGAGAGGCTGATAATATCTAGATTTGATTTGGACTAGACAACCATTGAATGCAATTCAATATAAATTAATGAGAGTAGGTAGCTTGGAGGGAAGAGCTCGAGGAGCCCCTCTTTTGTAAAAAGATATTTGTATATAGATTCATTAGAGGCAGATGATATTATGATACACAGAGAGGGAGAGAGAGATAAGACTCAGTTACAGTCCAAAAGCTTGTACACATTATAAATTTCATATATTCCGATTATTATAAAGAGAAACAATTTTTCCTACCTATGATTCTATGTGTTGCACATATTTCATGAATGTCAACTGCATATATTTATTTTATGTATGAATGTTGTAGATGTATGTTAGATTTTGTATACAGGTGATAGATAGATTTTCCTATCTGTTCAAAGTTGTTGACTTCAGTCTGGGTTCTTTGTGGTTCAATGCAAGGGGTTGCATGATAGAGTGTTGAAGACTCTGTGAGCCAATGAAAAGAGTGCACATCTAAGTTCTGTGGAATTCAGGAAAGAACGTTCCAGGAGGGTGTACCAAAGGAATCATCAAATCAAAGGAGAACCTCAAGGTTACTGAACACCTTGGAGGAAATACTATGCAAAGGAGGGCACAGAGAGAAAACATAATTGTTGAGGATTCCGTAGAGCTCTGCCAGGAGGGAATTGAGCGAGTGCAAAGTGAGCACAAGAAGAACTCTATTTCGAGTTCGTAAATAGGGGAATTGTCGAGGAGGAAGACACTTACAAAGTTGTTGAATACTCTGCAAGTTCAACACTGAGTGCTTGAGCGGAAGTTTCCAAGAGGGCACTTGCATCTCTTCGAGGGATATAAGGGACTAATACATTTGAGGTCCGAGTAGTTGAATCTCAAGGAGAAAGATTTGTTGAACACTCTAGAGGAAGACCCATGAAAGGAGTGCACCAAGCCAACACTCAGATGAAGTGTTGAAGACAGCTAGTTGAAGGCCGGTCGAGCACAAGGAGTGTGCAGGGAAGCGAAATGTTTCAAGTTTGTAAGCTCAGGAGGAATAGTACCTTTGCATACAAGGTTCTTGTAGAAAGAAGCAGAAGGCCGAGACACTTTGATGTCCAAGCCACCGACAATATCAAGAGAGATAGCACGAAGCTACACACAAAGTGAAAGTGAACCAAGCTCAGGAGGGAAAACATAAGTCGAGACCCAAGTCATCGGGCTCACAGAGGGATCAAAGGTTGCGGCCTTTGAAACGTTGGAAATCTTCCAAGTCAAGAATAAATTCAAAGCTTAGGAGGAGGAGCATACACTATCATTAGATCAGCTACAGAGGAGTGATCTAGACCATCAAATATCACATCCAGACACCCAGAGGAACGAGTGCATGAGATGATTAGATCAGGACCATAGGATCTAAGCACGTGGATAAACAGTTGCTGGTCTAGAGGTAACGTGCACACACCTTAACCATTTGAAGACAAACAAGAGAGTGGAATTTGTGAATTCCCAAGTTTTTAAATCATCGAGACCATCCATCAGAAGGGAGATGTGGTGAGAGATCTGGATTTCGCTAACTCATGACATGGGGAAGTCAAAGGGAAGAATTATAAGAACTCGCGAAATCTGATTTCAAGACTTGATTGTAGCCATAGATCGAAGAGAGAGAGTGGACCATTGATTGTCCAAGGAGAATGTGGAAGAGTGGACTTTGCAAAGTCCCAAGTTCCAAAACCATCGGGACCATCCATCGTCAGAGGACAGGTGGCAGTAGATCAACATTTCGCTGACTCGAGACTTAGAGAAATCAAAGGGAATACTTGTGAGAGTTAAAAAAATTGGAGTTTGCAACTTGATCTGAGCCATCGGATCGCAGAATGATCTGGGCCATCAGATCTGAAGCATCTGGAGTATGGACCTCCAGATAATGGAAGTGAATCACATCGGGAGTTCCCGAAACTTGAAACCCCAATGCTCTTGAGAGTTGAGCCCCAGTCATATGGTTGAAGGATAAGGGCAGAGCTAGCATGCGCTAGGCCCCTATCAGTATTTCAGAGGTCGGGAGAGTTGGGGTGACTCACATGTAACGTCCCGACATGTGAAATCGCGAAATGCCTTTTGATAGGCATGCGGTCACACCCAGTGGTCGTGTGGAGGAAGATTTCTCCCAGTGCTTGTTCACACAGGCTGAGTCTCATAAGGACCTGTGGATAATGTCCTCACTCCAGAGAAGACATCAGAATATGCCCCCGTTGAACAAGAGCATGCACATAATGTGCTCACTCCATAGGAGAAGGAGTTAGATATGCTAGAGGACTAGTTGAAAAATCCAGAACCAGTAGATGACTGCCATGAGCAGACAGTCATGCCGATTTTGGGAGGAGGGAATTCAACATAATTGCTTGGAAATTTCGACCAGGAACCTGAAAAAAATATGGCTATAGCACTGAGGCCTACAACAAAAGATGGAGCATACCATCCCAAGAAGTAGCTGGAGGAAGCTAGAGATATGCCAGCAAGAGAACGGGTAGAAGAAAAGTTGTCAGAGGAGAAACCTAAGCAACATCTCAGTGATGAGACTGCAAAACTAAATTCTGGAGCAGGGTGGAAAGCTAAGTCCACAAGATATGGATAAAATCGCAAGGGGGATCAAGTTGATCTGCCCATCAATGAGGAGGGCGTGCAGTGGAGAAGAATGCATAAAGAGAGCCAACCATTGGAACAACTAGACAGGGAAATATAAGAAATAAGGAGGCTGATGTTGAGGTCAGTGCAAGAAGTAGTCAACAAAGGGAAGCTAAGCAGAAGGGAGCCTGCCATAGCAACAGGGAAGAAGCAACAAAAAAAACAAAGGAATGGAGAAAATGGATAGCTCCTAAGAACAGTTTGGGATCTAGGTGGATTTCAACAGAGCTGGGAAGTTCATGAGTAGGAGCTCATGAAGTTTTCACAGCAGTGGATTATGATGCAGGAGAATTGCTCCAACCCAACAACATGCCATATAGAGAACACATTCAGCGCACATTCAAGGAAGGGACAGGTGCCAACCCTCTCATTTTAAAATTTTAAATTGTAATTAAATGTTTGTAAGGTTGGAAGAGACAAATCGTTTCCTTTGTATAGGATGTAGATACAGTAGCCTTTAATGGTTGACAGGCTGATAAGATCTAGATCTGATTCGGACTAGACAACCATTGAATGCAATTCAATGTAAATTAATGAGAGTAGGTATCTTGGAGGGAAGGGATCGAGGAGCCCCTCTTTTGTAAAAATATCTTTGTATCTAGATTCATTAGGGGAAGATGATATTATGATACATAGAGAGGGAGAGAGAGCTAAGACTTAGTTGTAGTCCAAAATCTTGTACACATTGTAAATTTCAAATATTCAGATTAATATAAAGAGAAACAGTTTTTCTTTTCTATGATTTTATGTGTTGCACATATTTCATGAATGTCAATTGCGTATGTTTATTTTATGTATGAATGTTGTAGATGTATTTTAGATTTTGTCTGCAAGTGATAGATATATTTTCCTATCTGTTCAAAGTTGTTGACTTCAGTCTGGGTTCTTTGTGGTTCAATGCAAGGGGTTGCATGACAGAGTGTTGAAGATTCTGTGAGCCAGTGCAAAGAGTGCACATATGATTTCTGTGGAATTTAGGAAAGAATGTGCCAAGAGGGCGCACCAGAGGAATCATCAACTCAAAGGAGAACCTCAAGGTTACTAAACACCTTGGAGGAAATACTATGCAGAGGAGGGCACAGAGAGAAAACAAAATTGTTGAGGATTCTATAGAGCTCCACGAGGAGGGCATCAAGCGAGTGAAAAGAGTGCACAATAATAACTCTATTTCGAGTTCAAAGATAAGGGAAGTGTCCAAGAGGAAGACAGTTATAGAGTTGTTGAATACTCTGTAGGCTCAACAAGGAGTGCTTGAGTGGAAGTTGCCAAGAGGGCACTTGCATCTCTTCGAGGGACAAAAGGGACAGAGACCTTTGAGGTCCAAGTAGTTGAAGCTCAAGGAGACAGAGTTGTTGAACACTCTGGAGGAAGACCTGTGTAAGGAGTGCACCAGGCCAACACTCAGACGAAGTGTTGAAGTCATCCAGTTGAAGGTCGGTCGAGCACAAGGAGTGTGCAGGGAAGTGAACTATTTCAAGTTCATAATCTCAGGAGGAATAGTACCTTTGCATACAAGGTTACAGTAGAAAGAAGAAGGAGGTCGAGTCACTTCAATGTCCAAGCCATAGACAAGATTAGGAGAGGTAGCACGAATCTTCACACAGAGTGCAAGTGAACCAAGCTTAGAAGGGAAAGAGGAAGTCGAGATCCAAGTCATCAGGCTCGCAGAGGAATTAAAGGTCGAGGCCTTTGAAATGTTGGAAATATTCCAAGTCAGGAAGAAATTCAAAGCTCAGGAGGAGGAGAGTCAACTATTGTTATATCATCTATAGAGGAGCGATCTGGATCATCAAATCTCACATCCAAACACCCAGAGGAACGAGCACATGAGAATATTAGATCTGGACCATAGGATCTGAGCACGTGGATCAAAAATCGTTGATCTATAGGTAAGGTGCATGCACATTAACCATTTGAACATAGACAGGAGAGTGGACTTTGTGAAGTCCCAAGTCCTAAAATCATCAGGACTGTCCATTAGAAGGGACACGCGGTGAGAGATCACCATTTCGTTGACTCGCGACTCGGGGAAGTCAAAGGGCAGAATTATAAGAACTCGTGAAATCCGAGTTTGCGACTTGATCATAGCCATCAATCAAAGAGGAAGCGGGGATCATTGATTGTCTATGGAGAATGCAGAGGATTGGACTTTGCGAAGTCCCAAGTTCTGAAACCATCTAGACCGTCCATTTTCATATGAGAGGTGGTAGTAGATCAACATTTCACTTACTCGCGACTCAGGGAAGTCAAAGGCAAGACTTGTGAGAATTCATGAAATTCGAGTTAGCGACTTGATCTGAGCTGTTGGATCGAGGAAGGATCTGGGCCATCAGATCTGAAGCATTGGGAGTTCAGACCTTGGGAAGATAGAGGTGAATCACATTAGGAGTTCTCGATATGCAAAACCTCAATGTGCTTGAGAGTTGAGCCCCAGTCATGACCAGAGGTCATATGGTTGAAGGATAAGGGCAGAGCTAGCATGCTCTAGTCCCCTGTCAGGATTTCATAGGTCGGGAGAGTCGGGATGATTCATGTGCAAATTCCTGACACGTGAAATCATGAAACACCTTTTGATAGGCGTATGGTCATGGACGGTGGTCGCATGGAGGAAGCTTGCGCCCAATTCTTGTTCGCGTGGGATGATTTTCATAAGGACCTGTGGATTTTTTCACGAGATTCCAGTGAGGAATTGAAGAGCTGCTTCAACTCATAGAATTGGAATGATCCAGTGGTCGGGAGGTCAATGAACCCTGCACAGGTTGGGGGTCTACATCACCACTGAAGACTCAAGAATTTTGTCCCATAGTCCAGTGTTAAGTCTGAATCTTTTAGTGTTTGATAGTTGATTCCATTAAATGCATGTGTGTTTATTTCCAACATAGATTGTTAACTCTTTAAAAGACACTCCGGCAAGTTAATTTGGATGTTGGGAACGTAGTGACCGTACAACATATGATCATATATCATGTTGGATTGTTGTCATCTATAGCTAGATTGATCCTAGATCATTCCAATAGAGAAATTGAAGAAGAATAATTGGTTTTACAAAGATTTTTCAGTTATTTTACAATTAGGATAGAATAGTCTAGCTTTGGTCCTACACATATTGTGTTTGCACCTCACAAGCCTATGAACCCCAGATTTAGATTAAGTGTGATGAAAATTATTGCATATAATTTACCCAAAAAAAATGATATTTCATCACAAGAACTGCCAAGGTCATTGCAAGTGTGACGAACTATGCTTATCGTCGATGACACCATATCCTTGAATAGTTCATCACAAGAACTACTCAGGTAATCTCTCTTGTGACGAGAATCCTCAGTTTTCATTCATGAGACAATTATCCTCGGTTGTCATTCATGCGAGAATATTCCTCGGTTGTCGTTCTTGCGACGATGTCCATAGTTGTCTTGCTTGCAACGACTTCCTTGGGTCGTATCTCTTGTGACATTATCCCAGGTTCGTCGCACTTTCCATAGCATGTGAAACAACTTTTGAGGGGCCCAAGATTTGTCACAATCACCACGATGTAACGTCGCAAGACTGTCGAAATGGCCATTTCAAAATGACCCAAATTTACTTGCATGGCATATCCATGGAGGTTGGGGATGTTACAAGACATAAAGAAATACCAAGGTGATGTTGATGCATTAAAATTGAATCATTGGTTGTAGCAACTAAAAGTTTATTTTAGTGTTCACCTTATAGATGAAGAGAAAAAGATTTCATTTTCTAGATTGAAGTTAGAGGGCCATGCTTTAACTTGGTGGAAAATCCATACATAAACACTTAGGATGGATGGTTATATTCCAATAACTATGTGGGAGGACTTGAAAACCCTCATTAAGTCCCAATTTTACCATATTGGGTATGTAGAGGACCAATGGATATAGTGGCACTACTTCAGGCAGAGGTACGTGCATCGTGTACAAGTGTACACCACTGAGTTCAGAAAGATGGCCATCATGTTGGTTACCTATCCCAAGAACCCATATGTAATTCTCAAGTATCTTACCTTATTTCATATTTGACTATGTAAACCCCCTAGATACTTGAGATAAACCCGAAGAATAGTAAGAAGGAAGGAAACAAAAAGAACCTTATAGCCATGTATTCAAGAAATCAGGTTGAAAGTGGCTCTAATATGGATGAAAATATTGTTTGCACATTTCTATAGAAGGAGGTGAATCTGAGTAGCCTTCATCACTAGTAAGAGAAGCATATGACCAAGCTCTTACACATCAAGATTTAGGTCAAGAAGACCAATATAGATGTTTTGTTCAACTTGAGTTCATAGGCTAACCTCGTAGTAATGTATATGGTCAATGATATTGGATTGGAGGTTCACGATCATCCTAGAACCTATCCACTGGGTTAGTTAAATAAGGATGTAGAGATCAAGGTAAAAAAGTAGTGAAAGATTTTAAATTTGTTGTAAGTAAAGTTGATTTCATAGATGAAGTATAATTGGGCATAGTACCACTAGATGTATGCATAGTAGTGTTTGGAAGCCCCTACATGTATACGAGGGATGTTATCTTCACGTGGACAGGAAACCAGTGCCGCCTTGAATCAAGGGCATGAAATATTTCATCATCAATGCACACATAGGAAAATAAACAATTCCATTGGTAAGTTCCAATTAAGCTAATAAATTGATTAGTTCTAGCAATAAATATGTTTTACTTTTCCTAAGGGAAAATTAGTCCGGTGAAGAGTTGTTAAAAGTAAAGACATCCATGGAAGGGTGTACTAAGGAGAAAAAAAATTAATTGGAGGAGTTTCTAAAGGAATAAAGGGGAGTGTTCGAGGATCCTAAAGGGATACAACCTAAGGGGGAAGTGGAGCATGAAATCCAATTATTTCCAAACTCCCCCTTGCCAACTATTGGATTGTATAGGCAATCCATTCTAGAAGTAAACAAAGTAAAGAATAAGTTGCATTGATTGTTGGAGTAGGTTGTGATTCGACCAAGTACCTCACCTTTTGGGTCACCCATCATAATTTTTCCCAAGGATGGGACTTGGAGAATGTGTAATGATTATAGGGAATTAAATAAGATTACACCGACGAATCAATACCATATGCCTAGGATTGATGATCTGTTGGACCAGTTGCAGCATGACAAGTACTTCACTAAGCTAGATTTTAAATCAAGATATCACCAGGTATGAGTCAAATAAGAAGATACTTGGAAGAATTCCTTGAATAAAAGGAAAGAGTTGTATGAGTGGTTTGTTATTCCATTCAATTTATGCAACACACCAACTACATTATGAGACTAATAAATGGTGTTTTATGAAATTTTCTAGATTTATTTGTTATTGTATATTTGGATGATATATTGGTTTATATTTCTACGTGGGAGGAGAAAATCTAACATCTTATGCAGGTGTTAGAGACCCTGAAGAA
>ML789854.1:418353-444629 GCA_009831015.1 Picea engelmannii | reverse complement strand
AACGGAGAAGGAGGATGCGGACTTCAACGCACTTTTGTGATTTCCGCTGAGGAGTACGTGTCACCCAATATATGGAAACGGAATTTTCATGGAGGGTGCAATCTGTAAAATGTGTGAATTTCCGTTGGGCCTTTGGGTCACATGTAATGGCTCTATGAATAGTCATTTCCGTTGGGTGCTAAATGAAGGAAAAAGTATTAAATCCGCAAATCTAAGAGGAGTCCTGCCAAATAAAATAGCATTGCCAATTATAGCGACAGACAACTAAGTTTAGTTCTGTCCAAGAATGATGAAGACCATATTCAAGAAAGATTCCAGTACAGAAAATGGCGGAATCGAAGATCTGCTTCGACAATGCAGGTGGTGCCTGCATTATTTTGGAAGTTCATAGCTTCATTTTCAGTAGTAGATGCACCACTCCACACAATAATAGTGGGTAGTAAATATTTTCAATGGGGGAAGTATTAACATAATATCTTCAAATGATGAACTATAAAATAAAGATCAATCAAGCACTGGTGATCGTGCTACCAAACTTGTAGAATCCCTTCGAAGTGGAGACAAATGCAAGTGGGTATGCCATGGGAGTAGTCCTAATGTAGGGAGGAAGGCATGATTTCTATATTTATGAAGTATTTCATGGGGTGGTCCTCAAATAACCTACCTATTATAAGGAAATATATTCCTTGGTACAAATTTTCAAAAGTGGAAGCACTATCTAATGGGAAAGGAGACCATCATCCAAACAGATCACTAGACACTCCAATGTTTTTAGGCCCAAAGTAAGTTACAACAAACCATGCACTACAAATGGATGGGGTTCTTACAAAAATTTCATTTGTTCATAAAGTATAAGAAGGGTAGGAAAAACAAGCTATATGACATGCTTTCACTACCACCCACATCCAAGATTACAACTTTGGGAACTCTGGTCCACATGGAGCCTTTTGCCCATAATGCATACAAAGATGAATACATAGAAGATGAGGTCTTAAAGGAGGTGTTTCAACATATATAGGGCCAAATTCATATAGAATAAGGTGACAACAAGGATAACTATCATTTCTAGAATGGTCTACTCTACAAGCTTGACAAGATTTGTATTCCTAAAGATGAATAATTGCAACTTATCAAAGATGCTCACACCTTCAAGGTTGCATGGCATTTTGGTGATGGGAATATAGTAGCCAAATTATAGAGGTGTGTGTACTGGCCCATACTGCAAGAAGATGTAGAACTATATATTAGAGAATGTATACTTTGTTGTACCAAAAAACCCAGTAACAAGAAGCAAGGTCTATGCCATACCTTACCGATACCCACTAGACCTTTGGAAAGAACTTCCATGGATTTTGTGGGTGGTTAACCAACCACAAAGAAGGGACATGGCTATTTATTTGTGGTAGTTGATATGCTCACAAAAATGTTCATTCTCATGTCTTATAGAAAGACCATCAAGGGACAGGAGGTAGAAAACTTGTTCTTTTAACATGTCTGGGTGCACTTTGGGATACCAAGGAGAATAATCTCAGATAGAGACACTAGATTTCTTAGTGCCTTCTAGACTACATTTTGGGAGAAGATGGATACTATGCTCAAGATATCTACAACATTTGATCCACAGACAGATGGGAAGACAAAAGTAGTCAATAGAACTTGGTGTAGTTTTTGAGGGTTTACAATTAGAGGCACCCAAAGACGTGGGATGAAAAACTAATCTATATACAACACTCTTATAACAGAGTAGTCCACACTTTTACTGGTGAGCCACCTTTTGAAACTTTCTTTGGGTATTTTCCACCTTCACCCTATGTTGTATATGGAGAACAAGGAGGAGTGGGGGAGGACCTCACAAAAGATGCATTAAAAAAAGAAACTTTTTTTGAGAAGATCAGGAAGATCCATTTGCAATTATAGGAAATGCTAAAGAAGTCACGGGAAAAGTACAAGGCTAGACATGACCAACAAAAAATAGAGATAACATTTAGAGTGGGAGACAGAGTATGGTTAAAACTGAATAAGGAAACACTAGAAGGTCCTAGTAAGAATATCAAAGCTCTACAGTATGGTCCTTTTTAGGAATTGGGAAAGGTGGGAGATAAGGCCTATAGAATCAGTCAATCCGCATACATGCACATTTACTCAATAGTGAATGTGGAGAATATCAAACTCCATGATCCTTCCATGTTGGACTAGGAGGAGGATTAGGTCTTACCTTCCATAGAATAATTAGCACCAAATGGTTAGGCAGAGTTGGAATAGGACATTGTTTTGCAGAAGAGGTCCAAAAATACGAGACAAGGGCAGCATGATCTTTAGCATATTACATTGAAAGGAAAAATTTCAGGAAAATAAAAGTGGTACTTTAGGGAGAAGTTAGAGGAAAACTTTAATAACCTCATTTAGTAAAGATTTTTGAAACCATAAGCCTCCATAAATGGGGAAGTATGATTCAGATTGGATCATTATATTATTTTATTTTTCATCTATCTCGATGCTTTTAGAGTGGAAAATTTTGGAGGAATAATCTTGCATGGTCATTTTAATGGTAGGTCCCAATTTGGAAAATTAGGGTCTGAAACCTTTCAAAGCCATTTTTAGGAATTGAATGATTTTTTTTGGATTATGGTGTCCAAAATTTGTGCATACCTCCTTGAAGGTACTCTACACTTTGAGACCTTTCGAATGGTGCATACCATGAGTGAATAAGAGATCGTATGAAAAAGTTATGCCTCTTTCAAGTTGAACTATCGTGTTGACCACCATGGTATGAGAGCATGCTATGTCAAGCCCCGTTAGTCATGCATATGGGACTAGCCACATGAGGAATTTCAATAAGATTCTAGAAGGTCCAAATTTGTATCACAATTAATGGTTAAGGAAGTCAATAACCTAACCTTAGACCACTATCAGGTGTTGTTAAATATTGGGCCTCTAGGAGGAGAAGGGATTCCATTCTATGTTATTGTATTTTGTTCCAAAGTAGAGAAGAACAACTAGGAATGGGAAATTAGAGATCATAAAAGAAGGGGTTAATGTTATATAGCATCCTAACAAGACACATGTCTCAGGTAACTCCATAGGGAGTTCCTTCTCCTTTGTACTTGCAATATTTCCATACCAGAGAAAAGAGAGCAGAGCAACCTCACCTTCTAGTTGGGTTTTCATCCGTATGGGTTTCCCAAATAAAATCATTGTGTTATTTTGTGGATGATATGTGATTGTATTTTAATCTTCTCTATTTTCCACCATTTATCTATTTCATGCATAAGCAAAAAACCACTAACTAAATATTCTAAAATATGAAGGAATTTAACTTTCATAGTGTAGATTTCAGTTTTATTTATCATATTTGTTGTGATGAACTATTCGAGTGAAATATCCATGACACTTTACAGATAAAAAATAGAGGTGAGCTGAGTAGTGATTTATGGGAAAATAAAAGACACCCCAAAAAGAGAAAAATGACCCAACAAAGTTGCATTGACTAGTTGGTCGATTGGGATGCTTAATGCTTAGGAAATGGCCCAACAAATGAGAGGATCACCATGTACGCATTAATTACATCCAACAAAAGATAAATCAACCCTATGATAATTAAATATGCCCAGAAAAACATTCAATGTGTGGAAATTTTAGAATACATGCCAAAAAAATGAAATTTACCCCCACGAGAGAGAAAATTGATTACAGGAGAGAGAGAAACGAATTTAGAAACTTCTTCTACAACTCCAGATTGAGGACCATTGATTTCCCTTCTCTAGAATCATTCAATAGTGGAAAAATGAGATTTGTTGGGATGCATTTTCTCCATTAAACAATTTATTATGCATACCAACAATCACAAATCACATAGAGATATTTATATTGGAATCTCAACATCTAATGGAGATTTTATTAAGATAAGGAGATAATTGCACATGGTGAGTTATACATAGAATTTGTGTATAGTTAGACACTAGCAATACAAATTGTAGATGGTCATGTCTCAGAGACACTCTTCACTAAATGTAGACAAGCTCCATAACTCGTTCACCCACCAAAATTCGAGTAGATTTCCCTTTTCAAGCTTTCATTTCTTTCACTATTCTCCTCAATTCTCCTTCATTTCCCATTGCCTTTTCAGTACAACCTTCATTCTTTTAATGATAATTTAAAATTCAAATACATTTTTTTATTATGATAATTTAAAATTCAAATATAATATTTCATATAATAATTTGATATATATACATAATGTGATTAACCTTGTTTCTTTGCTAGTGCAATGAGAATTAGTAATGTTAAAAAGTGTAATTTAACATGTGATTCGTGAAGAGAGAAAATACGGTTCAAACTCGTTTGGTTGTTGCGATTCGTGAAGAGAGAAAATACCAATTTTATTGCTTCAACTAGCCCATCGTACCTTGATTATACGGCGACGATCCGATGATCAGAATCCAGAAAGACTGCTTGTTTTAGTGGGTGGTTGCGGAAAAACTTCGGCGATACCCAATATATGAAATCAATTAATAAAACAAATCACCAGACCCTGTAATGCGTACCTAACTTTAGCATGGTTGATTATACATATACAAAAATAGAGTCATCGTCTTCAGCTGATATGGTCCATACTTATACAAAAAGATGTCAGGATTTAAAGTGTCATCATATACACAAACTGTACCAAAAAAAACGTTCTGTTGTAGAAATCAGTGTCCACATAGACTTTGCTGCAAGTTCTCTATAAAACAAGAAGATGTTTGGGATGGAAAAAACTTCCCATTTTACCCATGGGAGCATCACTTTGTCTTGTAACCCAACCCACATGAATTTGAAGCATAATATGTGAATATTCTCAAGTACCCCTTTAGGGATCCAAGATAAATAAATCCAATAGAAATCCAATATTCTCAAGTACAACCATTTGAAGCTCCATACCTTTAATCTCTTATCCAAGTTTTCTATCAACCAGACCCAGTCGGATTTTAGATAACTATTTGGCTTCAATTGAAATCCCAAATACTTTATACCTAAGTCTATATCCTTTACCTCAAAAGGGAAGAAACATATAAAAAGATTTAGCTCTTCCTCCATCATATAATTGACTGATAAATTAATTTTCCATTCATTGATTTTCATTCTTAACACCCTCGAGAAACGTCCCAAAATGGTTGAGAGAGATTCAACATCTCCCATATGTCCACAAAACAAAACAAAATCATCTACAAAAAGAGTATGTGATATATATAGAGCAGGGGAAATAGATATACTCAAAAAAAAGGTTGTGTACTTTTGCATCTAACAATAATCTACTAATACTTTCAACCACTAAGAGGAAAAACAACGGGGAGAGAGGACATCCCTTCTTTAACCCTCTCCCTGCATGAAAAAATGTGGAAGCTACTCTATTTATTAAGACAGCAAAAGTGGTAAAAGTAATACAACTCATAACCCAATTTATAAAAGGGACTTCAAACCCCAAGTGTGTCAGCAAGAGCCGGATATAGAGCTAGCTCACTCGATAATAGGCCTTTGATAGATTGATTTTTACCACCGACCCTTTTTGTTTTCTTGTCTTTATACGACCTTCATGTGCCATGCCAATGGCCTCAATAATATGCTTTCCTTCTAGGAAACCAAACTACTCTTTTGAAATTGACTCTGAGAGAATAGGTTTCAACCTCGTGGCAATGATGTTTCCACCACTTTATAGATGTAGTTGTAGAGAAATATTGGATGAAATTCATTAAAAGATTGTTGATCATCTGATTTTGGTATTAGGGATATAAAAGTGGTGTTGAGAGGAGCATAGATATTCCCTGCTTTCCTTGATTCCTCCACAACCTTTAAAATATCTTCCCCAATCAAATCATAACAACCTGCGAAAATATCAACTGACCAACCATCTGGTCCTAGGATATTGTCATTTTTAAAGATGATTAGGACCTCCTTGAGCTCCTCTTATGAGACTTCTTCCATGAGGTTCATGTTTTCCTCTTCACCAATAAAGTGTGGAAAATATCCTTCCACCCTAACAATTTCTGCAATTGAATATTGATTATCTGCCTTGAAAAGAGAATGGAAGTAACGTTTTCTTAGCTGAGCTATCCCTTAAAAAAAAAAGACCTACCTCCCATGATTATATTTAAGGATCCAGATGGTATTTGACATCTTTCTACCTTTAGCATATGCCTAAAAGAACTTTGTAGTTTCCTCTCCTTTCTCAAGCCAAATAGCTTGACTTTTAAGTCTCCAAGTTGCTTCCTTGTCATCCAAAAGTTTCCTCTTCTTTTGTTCCAGTTGAATCAACCTATCTTTGGATTTTCTAGTTTCATAGCCTCCATATGGTGACTCATAAATGGATTTTAGGGCTGATTCTGTATCCATTAGCTCCTTTTCATCTCAGGAACACTTTTGAATTTCCCACTCTTTTGTAACTCTCTTCACCTGTTTTAAATTGGSAACAAATTGAATAGTTATTGCTACTCCTAAATCCGGATCAAAGGGATTCCACTGCACCTTCATAAGATCATTGAAAATTCCCTCTTTAAGCCATTCCAGATTGAATTTGAATGAACTGACAGGCTTTCACATCCYTTTTTCCACCTCAAGAAAAATTGGATAATGGTATGAAACCCCAGAGTACCCACCCATTATCTCATATATAAATTACCATCCAAAAGTTTATCTGAGACCAAATAGCGATCCAATCATTTTTTTATCCTCTCATCCCCAACTCTATTATTTCTCCGTGTGGGGAATAATCTTGTGGGGGAACTATCTGAAATCCCTCTTCCTTCAAAAAGTTGTAGAAAAGAATATGATAAGGAGTCAGGTCTGGCACGAGGGCCCCACACCTCGGTTGAACCTATCAAAAAGTTGAAGTCCCACCCCCCAAATTAGGGTATCTAAGTTGAACATATACTTGTTCATAAAGGTTTCCCAAAACAACTCTCTCAGAGTATGGCCCGTATATATTTATTACCATGAACCGCATCCCCGAAGCACTTCCCCTAGTCAAGAATAAAATCCCATAGTATTGATCAGTTTTTTTGTTCTGTTATTCCATATAAGTGCCAACCACCCCGAGCGTCCTCGAGCATCCATACAAACAAAATCGATCTTTTTACTAACTTTTCTAATAGAGAAGAAACTTTTGAACTCTTTCCCAAAGTCTCTTGTAGGAAAATGATGTCTGGATGATTTGACTCAATCATCCTTTTGAGGGCATATTTTTTGGACGGGATAGCCACAAACCTACAATTGAAAGAGAGACACTTTGTGGGGGAACCCCTCCTAGGGATTTCGATGCTCTAAGCACCCCCTTTATTGATAACTATTTACAGGCAACAAGATCTACCAGGGCCTATTTCTGGGATTTTGAGATAAGAGATTTTTTCCCCGCTTTGAAACCCCTGCAATCGGTCTAGGATTTGTACCAAGCCATTCCACCCTATTTGGGCACATGTTAGAGGGAAAGGGTATATATTGGATCCTCAATTGATAGGTGATGGCCTCCTCCTCTAAATCCATAGATGATTTGGGATCCTCACAAATATTTATCAAAGATGAGACAGTTGAGGGGGGAACAAAGGAACAAAGAGCAAATGAAGAATTTGACCCCGTCGAAAAAGAATTAAAACCCTCAAAAGGGAAAGCCAATTTTTTCAGGGAATATCCCATCCACTCTTCGCCAAGTAGAAATAAAGAGTTTATTAAAAAATTAATAGAGGAAGGCAGAGTCAAAATCTTACCTTGTGTGAGATGTTCGTCTTGCACTACTGGAGCTTGAAGGCTTCCCAGGTTAGGAGAAGATCTCAAATCCACCTTTGGCAATGGGAGAGGATTGACCTGATGTAAGATCACCTCCCACTTGACCTTGAGAGGGATGATTTTGGGATTTTACTTATCCTTACTTTGAATTATTTGAGAAATCTTCTCTTTGCAAGACCATATGTTTTCTGGATGAGCAGCCCTTGACCCCTCTTATCTCTACTGGATAGGAAGACCACACTGACTTGCATTGTGGCCATATTGGTGGCATTTTTAGTAGTGTAACTGGACACCCTCGTAATCCATCTTTTGTTTAAATGACTTTTCCCTTGACACTAATTTAAGTTCTTCAATCAGTCTCTCCCAAGTATTCAGAGACACCAAGATCCTAGCTACCTCCATCAGAAAGGATATATTCGTGTTGAGATAGGTCCCCAAAAAATTATTGAGCTTCGCAAAGGTTTTTTTGGTCCAAAACTCCATAGGAAGTCTTGGGAGCCTAGCCCAAATAGGCGCAACATCCATTCTTTCCATGTTGGCATCAAACAAGGGAGACCATTTTTTGAGAATAATTGGGGTGGAATCTATACTCCATGTCTTCCTAAGAGTCGAGTTTTCCTCCTCTACCAATATGAACTTGAAACAAAATACAGATTGACATTGACTAGCTGGTCGATTGAGATTCTTAATTCTTAGGAAATGTCCCAACAAACGAGAGGATAACCATGTACAAATGAAAGAGACCCAACAAAAGAGAAAGTGACCCTCTCCTATTTAAATATGTCTAGAAAATCATTCAATGTGTGAACACTTTAGAATACATGCCAAACAAATGAAACTTACCCCCATGAGAGAGAAAATTATTACAAGAGAGAGAGAGAGAATACATGCCAAACAAATGAAACTTACCCCCATGAGAGAGAAAATTATTACAAGAGAGAGAGAGAAATGAATTTAAAAACTTCTTCAACACTTTAGAATACATGCCAAACAAATGAAACTTACCCCCATGAGAGAGAAAATTATTACAAGAGAGAGAGAGAAATGAATTTAAAAACTTCTTCAACATCTCAAGATTGAGGACCGTTGATTTCCCTTCTCCAGAATCATTCAATGGTGGAAAATTGAGAGTTGTTGGGATGGGTTTCTCCATTAAACAATTTATTATGTAGATCAAACTACATAGTGATAAAAATCACTAGCATTTGTGTATAAAGTTATGCACTAACAATACAAGTTGCACATGGCCATGTCTTAGAGACACTCTTCACTCAATGTAGACAAGCTCCATGACTCCTTCACCCACCAAACTTCGAGTAAGTTTCCCTTTTCAAGCTTTCATTTCTTTCACTATTCTCCCCAATTCTCCTTCATCTCCCATTTCCTTTTCACTACAACATTCATTCTTTTGATGGGCTACCTTTGCCAAAAAGACAAAATAAAATAAAATAAAAGAATAATTACAAATTTACTACCAAAAAGACAAAATAAAATAAAAAGACAAAATAAAATAAAAGAATAATTACAAATTTACAAGAGACTTCAATTCAAGTAAGTACATCACCACATTAAAAGATATTTATGAACTAACCATACAACACAAGGGTAAAAACGACCATGTGATCACCACGGTGAAGAAAAACATGCCTATTTTTTTTTTCATGAAAAGCAGTTCTGTTTGCTACGCAGTTAACCTACTCCTAATTAAATAACAAAATTCTTATCCCATTTATTTATTTTGTAATTAAAAAGTTTTTTTTTATAGTAATTGACTTATTCCTTTTAAAAAGGATATCTAACTAACATTTTATAATAAGATTCTCAGCAATCCCAACTACTTTGAAATTGATATGGCTGTGGTTGTGTTATTAATTCTTTATTCTTAGCAAATATCGCTTTCTGAGTAATCATCTTTTCAATTGGAAAACAAAATGCTAACGAATATTTAAAATTGTTGAGAATGATCTTTGACTTAGCAAGGTAACAAGATACTGAAAATGGCCCGACCTCTGACCTCAATCATAGTGGCGAACAAGAGGATCATTTTCAAACGAAATAACGATGAAACTGAAACTGTATTTCCGATACCGAAATGCGAAACGATATTGATCTTGTCCATGTCATGCATACGCTCACTTCATTGTTCAGACATATCGGAGGACCAGACACATTTTTAGGATTCGAAACACAAATAGTGGATATGGAATGTGTACAAATTATCTCAACAGAGGTGTTGGGTAAAGGAAACAAAACATAGCATAAAACCAAAAATTAAGAACAATAAAAATATTGTTGACATAGTGATTTATGTGGAAATCTAATGAGAGAAAAAATTACGGGCAATGATAGTCATTATTCTTATTATTCAAGGGAGAATTGCAATAACCAATTTCAGGCATAGAATCATTCTATCCTCACACATACTCTTCTCTTTACACATCTTGCTCTCACACTCTTCACACATCACACTCACACCTTTATGGGTATACTCGCATATATAACATCTATCACTCATCATGAATAGATCACATAATTACAGTATCAGTTCATAAATAGATTGCATGCATGAACATTAACATAGTTACATGCATGTGCATGTGACCCCATGAGAAAATTAATTGACCTGTTTCCAACAGGAAGAAACCACATTAACATAGTTACATGCATGTGCATGTGCATTTATTTGATAATGCTCTTATTCACAAGACTTAAAGCTCATCTATAAGGTTGATTATGTATATGTATTAACCACACACACATATATATATATATATATATATATATATATATAATTTTTTATTTTTTAGAATTCATAAAAATATGATGTAAATATTTGGTGATATTTTATTTTAAAAGTAGGTTGTTAAACTGGTGGTATTTTATTTTAAAAGTAGGTTGTTAAACTGTTAGCGGGTTTTGACTTCCATAATCACGGCAATCATGATCTTGAATGTGGACGTGTTATGAGTAAAGGTTGAAAGAATATCTTCTTCAAATATTAGTTTTAATTATATTATTTATATTAATTTTAATTATATTATTTATTAAAATAATTATCGAAAAACAATATTTAATTAAAAAATTTAATAAAATTAATATATAGGTGGATATTTTATAAATATAAAAATATATTTAAAAATGTTGGGACTGATCTTTGACCGGAACTGTGGAACCGCATTTCCCATACCGAGCACAATATACGAAAAAATATTGACGCCATGGCCATGTCATGCTGACACTCACTTCATTGTACAACCATATCGCAGGACTCCACATTTTTTTAGGTCACGAATTGAAACACAAACATAATGGGTACCTAGGTTTATCATGCTTGATTATAGATTCGCATTACTCGCGATCACCCGGGATAATACGTGAAAGGAAATAATTCCTTTTAATAATGAGAGATTTTCTTTCTGGCCATGAAGAGCCAGAATGCGCTATCATGCTTCAGCCCAGGAAGAGATGGATAGATTTGCTTTATGGGCTAAAAGAGGTTTGCTACTCAGTAATAACCATTCCAAGCAAGCAATCACCATTTCCCCATTTTAGCTATCCCCATTCCAACGATCACTCGGGAGAAATCGCTACTCTTTCAAACCTGGGAAAAGGTCATGCATGACCCGTTCATGACAATTAACATAATATTAATAAGAATCAAATATTATTTATATGGACTTGATGTATGGCTTCGTGTAATACTTGGATGCTCAACCGGTATTAAAAAAATATTAACCAAAAAATTATTTCAATGTTAACAATAAACAAAATATTTGAATATCTATCTTAAGATAGTTATTGAGAACCATCCCAAGAGAGATAAATTAATTTTTTATATTTTAATAAAACAACTTTTTTTTAGATATAGTAATTTAGAGGGAACCATCCCAAGAGAGATAGATTGATTTCTCATATTTTAATAAAACAATTTTTTTAGATATAGTAATTGAAAAAAAAAAAATCTTATAGTTAAAATTTTTTCATGTGGGAGATGTGTAATTTTTTCTAAGTTTAAAATGGACTTGATATGTGATATCAAATTATTTTTCATCTCTCACAATGATGCTTTTATAGTGGAAAAAATTTGAGGAATCATCTTGTAGGGTCATTTTAGTGGCAAGTTCTAGTTTGGAAAATTAAGGTTTGGAACCTTTGGAAGCCATTTTATGGAATTAAACAATGTTTTATGGGGTTTTGGTGTCTAAAACACGTCCCTAGCCCAACCCCTTTAAGATGTTCTACACTCCGATACATTTCCAATATAACATACCATGCATCAATAAGAGCTCGTATGCAAAATTTATTCCTCATGCAAGCTGACCTATTGTGTTGACCACCATGGTACAAGAGGATGCCACATCAACCCCTAGTATTCATGCATATGGGGTTAACTGCATAGTGGATTTTATAGGACACTCTAGAAGGTGCAAAACTTATCACTAATTGAGGGTTGAGGAAGTCAATACCATAACCCTAGATGGTCATGGGGCTATGCTAAATATTAGGCTCCTAGGAGGAGAAGGGGTTTCATTCTATATTATTGCATTTTGTTCAATAGCAGACCAGAACAACTGGAAGTGGGAAACTAGATACCATAATAGAGGGCGGTAATGTTTTGTAGCATCCTAATAGGACATAGTTCAAGGTAACACCATAGAGAGTGCCTTCTCCTTTGTATTTGCATTATTTCCATGCCAGAGAAAAGAGAGAAAAAAAAAACCTCACCTTCTGGTTGGGTTTTCTCCTATAAGGGTTTCACAGAGACAATATTTGTGTGTTTTTTTTTTAAGTAAAAAATGGATAGTACCTGCTCTATTAAGTTGACAAAGAAACATAGACAAAAATACACAGAGATATTGTCATCCTGAGCCACCAAAAATGTTGTTGTTTTACCGAAAACCAACATAGTTTGGGGTGAAATATGTCTAGGAAGATAAGCTAAAAACTATTTTTCCCTCTGTCCTGCCCGAAGGAAACCAGGACATATGGTCATAGTTCAAGTTAACATTGAGCAACAACATGATGGAAAACAAACTAGCATAGGAAAACTCAGATACCCGATGACCCGTCACAATTTTCTTTTTGACACGTGGATCTGGCCGGGATGGCAAACGACTGTGCACACATTGGACATTTCCGCTTTGCTGGAGCTTTGGAGTACGTGTCAAGGAGTAGGTCTAGATGCTGTCCCATGAGGAGGGCTCTATGCTCTTGGTCTGCCATGTGGCCTCAGAGTTCGAACACGAGAGCCAGTTGCTCTGCACGGAGGAGTGGACCATGCAAATCATTGTTTACTGCCTCGCCGAAGGTTTCATTCCCCACTTCCACGTTCATCCCTTCTCTGGCCTCATCCACATTCATCCTTGCTCTGGCCTCATCCACGTTCATCCTTGCTCTAGTCTCGTCCACATTCATCTCTGCGCAGGTAACATCCCGAGCCTCATCCTCGCTCGTTACCTTCTCAACATGGCGGGTGGGGCTGTAGTCACCCAACCACGCTATTTCTTCTACATAACAAATTGGAAATTCTTCTGCAGGCTCTCCCTTCAGACCGCTTCCAACCTATGTTTCAGGCTCAGTGGCTTGAGGTTCCAGGGTGGTCGTGAAATCCTCTGGGCACGGTGTTTCTTCAACATAACAGGTTGGGAACTCGTTCACAGCTCCTCCCTTTAGACAACTTCCAGGCTCAATTGCAGGGGTGTGCATGCTACGCTCTATCCCAGGCTCAACTATAGTGGCATGGAGTGCCAAGCGGTTGGCTCTTGTTCTCTACCGGAGGATGGAAGTCGCCATTGATATAGAGCGCGCTCAAGGTTCTGTCTTCTTTGTCTCTGCTCTTTGTGGGTGTACTAGGCTGAGCCTCGACGAGGCCTGCCTCGCTTCCTTGTCATTGTGGATGAGGGGTGAATGGAGATACGAAGAAAACTACACCAGAGCTCCCAACCGACGGGGAGGTCCAAAACGAAAATGAACCAACTCTATCCAGGCTCTCCAATTTTCAAGTTTTTGAATGACGACATCGCATGGATTCCTATTAACTCTGTCATATTGAATGCTGGTTGTGCTAGTGCGCTCGTGCAAGGGAGAAGTCCCACCTCCGTATAGCAGATGTAATGGCCTGCTACCATCATAAATGTTGAAGGGATGGGGAGCGGCCTAGAACATTCAAGCTGTGGCTTGATGCCGAGCCATGTGGCAAGGCGTCGCCACGTGTCACCCCTTCCGAGGGAGAAAATATTTGTGTTAATTTGTGGATGGTTTGTGATTGTATTTTATTGTTCTCTATTTTTCTCATTTTATTTATTTCATGCATAAGAATAAAGCAATTAACTAAATATTCTATAATATAAAGTTTATAGATCATAATGGTATAAGAGAAGGTTTATAGATCATAATGGTATAAGATAAGGTTTTATTTTGGGTATTTGTAGGAAGTTGCAGGATCTAGGAATTGGATTTAAGAGGTGTTATAGAAACCCTAGCCATGACAAAGAAGTCTATTCATAACAACCCTCAAGATCCAGTAGAAGACAAATTTGAGAGATTAGAATCACACATCGACGATATCAACCACAATATTAATCTCCTCATGGTGGCTCTAGAAAGAAATAGAAGATTGTTCAGAGATGATTAGATCAGAGGGAAAATAGAGACATGAGGAAGACCAAGGAAAGGAGTCGAAAGAATAACTCAAGAAAGAGTAGTGCATAAGTTTGAGTGTCGTTAAGCCCTCATAGTCCCTATTCAAGATGGAATTAAAAGTGAACATAAATCCATACCAAGGTTTTATTGATGCATTAAAGCTGAATCATTGGTTGCATAAAGTAGATTTTTATTTTAACATTCACCATATAGATGAAGAGAAAAATATTTCACTTGCTAGATTGAATTTAGAAGGCCATGCTTTGATGTGGTGGGAAATACATATGGAAACACTTAGGTTGGAGGGTGATGTGCCAATAACTAGTTGGGAGGAATTCAAAACCCTCATCAAGTCCCAATTCTACTCTATTAGGTATCTAGAGGAACAATGGATCCGGTAGCACTACTTCAGGTAGAGGGAAGGGAAGAGTGTACAAGAGTACACTACTAAGTTTAGGAAGATCGCCATCATGTTGGGTACCTCTCCCAAGAGCGTAGATGTACTCCTCAAATATTTGGGGGGTTTAAATAGTCATCTGCAAAATAAATTAATGATTTTCATGCCAAGGATAGTGGACGAGGCATGTTTACAAACATAGTATTTGGAAAACATAGGCCATAAGAAAGGGTAGCCAAGAGATTCCAAGAAGAAAGAGCACCATAAAGCTTCCAAGGAGAGGAAGAAGATTTGGAAAGGGGGATAGGATAAGAAGATGACAACTACTACAAATCATTACAATTATCCTACAACCATTGCAACATTTGCGTCCACACTAAGAAAAAGTGCTGGAAACTACATCCAGACCTGAACCCAAAGAACCTAAAGAAGGAAGGAAGAAAGATAACCTTCTAGCCAGAAATTCAAGTAATTAGGTTGAAATTAGATCTGATGTGGGGGTGAGTGCACAAAGTTGGTGGACGAAAAAGTGGCAAGGGGGTCAATAGGAACATGCAGTCGCAAGAATGTGTGAGAGTTTTTAGGAACGTGCATGTGTTCCTAATCCTATAGGTTAAGAAAGGCTCAGACCTATAGTTATCATGCCGTGTAGTTTTGTAAGAAGGAACACACATGTGTTCTTAAGAACACATGTGCATTCCTAAGAACACATGCACTTTCCCAGGAATGCACACACATTCCTTCTATGCTCAATTTTTAAGGGACCGCAGGTGCATTTTGTGCTCATTTCCACACCTTGACTCATGATTTTCCTAACTAGATATAGCAAATAGGAATAATAGAGGAGGATGAAAACCTGGGATCCTGCCACTGTGTCCATTGCAAGAAAGGTATGGTGGATTTTTTGTCATTTCCTCTTGGCTTTGCCAAAAATACAAAACAATTATTCATGGGTTATGGATGTAAATCCTAATGATATTGAACACTTACTAGATAGCTTCATTACTCATAATTAATACTTGAATGTAAATCTCTCAACAATTGACTAATCTTGTATAGGTTGTTTTCAAGTTCATTGTAAAGATAAGGCACAATTTTTCTTTTTTTTACACAAAATTATGTTAATGATTTTGTTGGGATAAAATGAAATTGTTGTTTGTAATGCCTTTTTCATAAGCACACTTATTAAATTTTATTTTTAAAATGCAACATATATTATAAAATGAAAGACAGAGACAATGTAAAACACAAACCAATATACCAAGGCACGGAAAACCCCAACCCACCACAACCACCCAACTTAAACACCCAAATTAATGAGGGGTAGAACACATTAAGAACACTTGTAAATCAATTAAGGGACATAAGATAACCAAGAAGAGAGTCCTTGGACACTTTTTTTGATGTCATTGTGAGGTCCATTGCAAGTTCCCAAGGGCAATTAAATTCTATTTCTAAATACAGGGAAATAATGTTTGAGTATTACAACATTGGATTGGATAGAAAGCAAGTTGGAGACTTGGGTATATCAAAAAAATAACTGATATCTAGTTTATTGAGCTTCAATCTCAACAACAAACACCCATGACCAAGAAATGAATTTTCATTGACTGGTGCGTCCACCCAAAAATTAGTAAAAATTGGATGGATAGGTGGTACATGGTATTTGATAAACCTCCCTACAATAACATAGAGGTGCCTTTATATTTTTTTGCAAAATTTATGGGATGAATTTAGTTTGGGTTAGAATGTCAACTACTTTGACATTGTTGACTTCTAGGGGGTGGGTTGAGGGTTCACACATGATCGAGAGCATGATAGGCACGATCCCATGTTAAGTCCTCGTCCCTCCAAGAGAAGGCTTGACCCCCATACCCAACATCCTCCTGTTGTAGATATCTTGCAACAGGTACAATTAGTTATATCATCATTGACTCGGAGCCTAGTGAAACACGATAGCTTTGTTGTACTATCTCGATAGGAGGCGTGTTTCGGTGAAATTGATAGAGGGATTCAAATCTTCACCCTATACAACATAGTGGAGTGAGGAGAGGGCACATGGACACAACAATCGTCCATTTGAACCTCAAATATACTGGAGTTGCGAGAATACCTACTATGGGCCTATGGAGGCTAGTGGACAATAGAGCGTCATGGAGGAGGTTAGTATCTTAACCATCTCTATGTTCTCCATAATTATATATTTATATGGTATTATGTGTACTTATATCATTATATCGTTATGTTGTTTTGCAGTTGTTACATCCATGTAGAATACCCTCCATGTCCATGGATGCATCAGTGCATGTCTCCACCCCTGATACAACATTAGAGGTAACTTGCTTATTTTGCATACCCCATACATAGGTATGTGTCACATTTGATAAATTCACCATGGTCATTTATTTATGTTATGGCATCCTCTAATTTTTAATGTTCTTGTGTTTCTATAGGTTATGGGACTAGATGATGTCGAGAAATTTCCATCTGGGACGAAAAAGTCACCTGCATCACATGTATCATGTGTAGTGTTGAATATCATTTAAACATCAAATTTATTGTATTTATGATGTTGATTTTTATTATTTGGTACTAATAGTTCAAGATTATTAATATGTGTGCAAGTTGTTGACATATTATCTAGTTATAATACTAGTACACTCTATGGGCACTTGGCCTCTTATCATGGGTTACCTTACTCTATTCCAAGGGAGTTTCCATCACTTGTACAACCCATGGGGGTCCAATTGCACCCACCCCCGACATATTTATTATTCGGTGCATCCTTAGTGGATGCACCAATAGAACACCCATATGCACCACCTCTTCCATCACATCCATCCATTGTGGATGCAATCGTATGCCACCCTCCCCCCACCATTTCCATCAGCCCCATCTGCCGAGGCTACCATATTAGAGGTTGGCTCGGATCATTTTGTACAGGCGAGTGCTCCACCTTCTTTCGAATCTCCACCGAGGCCCGAGATATTCATGGTGAGATAATGTGTTGATGATAATTTTTTATGTATCATGAATTTGATTTTATGCATATTTGTTTAATTTTGATGATTTGATCCTTCTAACTGATGTAGTGTGGCATCGTTGAGAGATTAGGGTTGCAGAGGAGGGTAACACCCTCAATATTGTCAATCCCATATGCGGTGATTTGTCTTATGTTAAATTACAAAGTATCATTTTGTAAGTCTTTTAATTCATTATAGAAAAAAAAACACAACATTGTTTTTTCTTTGTGCAGTGTCTAGAGCGATGAAGCTACATCATGGTGCAAAACACAAATGAGGAAACTACATTCATTGTGTACATGCAACTACATCCAAGGAGAATGTTGTAGTCCAAGGGGGATTCTATAACCTTAATGTCAATCAAGATCATTTTTCCCGCTAGCTTTATGGGTACATTTAAAAAATTCCTTTGGGTTGGGATGTGCAATGATCATAATCCCGAAGGGTAATATAAGAAGGGGTAAAATCAGGGGAGACTAAGTTTTTCCATATTATTTTCTACATAATGCATGTGGATTCTCCCTCATCAATGATACATCAGTGAATGGTGATGTTTCAAACCGTGACTAGGATTTGGAAAGAAACTAAGGAGGGAAGCCGAGTTTATGAGTTGTCCAAATAAAAAGTGATAAGGTGCAAGTTGGAACGGTCGACTATGCCCCAATGTGGATAACATATATTTACTTTGTGAAGGAGAAGTTCATAGGATTTTGAGTACAAAAATATTAGTAGGAGACTAAGCCAAGTCATCCAAGGTGCTATAGTTTTGAGTTGCCTATGTGTGTGGGCTATGAGTGGTATGTCATAGAGGTATTCATGGAGTAGGGTCACAACTAGGATGTGAGATCATAAAAGGTACGTTCACTGGTGATTGGGTCACATATGATGTGGATGAAGGTAAGTAAATAGGCATACCATATTGATGGCTTTGAGTTTGAATATGGATGTCTTCAAATGTCATGAGAATGATATGAATGGAAAAGTTGTTCTTCTTCCCCTGAAGTTGTTGTCCATTATTTTTTATAGTGTTAGGGTTCTAATTACTTGCATTATGATATCCCCTTGCTTGAGTATTTTGCTGTTGGGAGTTTCCCCCTTGTCTTTGGTTGGCATTGGGTTTGTTTTTCCCCTTCTTCTCTAGATTGTTCTACTGGGTGGCATGGTTAACCATGTTTAGCTATTCAAATTATTTAACTTGTTGTACTAGCAAAGGTTAGACAAAATTGGCACCAAATTTGTTTTGGGCCTATGGTGGCATATTACTAGGTAGTGGAGGACTAGGGAATGGGTAGTATGGGTTGTTCAATTGTAGAGTCCCATACAAGTTTTATGATGTTTATTTTCCTTTGATACAACTTGGGTTGCAAGAAGGTCCATGCATATGCGATGGAATTGGCATACCTATTGGGGTTAATGGATTCACATAATCCATGGTTTTGTTCCCCCTAGATATTGGAGGAGAGTGTGTGGGGAATGGGCTACTTGGTGCATAGGAAGTGCCCATGGTGGGAGGGTAGAAAGATTCTCCTTCATAATTTTTAGTGTATTGATTGGTGTTGTACATAGTTTTAGGTATACCATATGGGTTGATAAGGTCATGGACCTAATTAGTCCTTCATTCAAATGAGATGTTCCAAGTTTTTCATAACGAAATGGTTGGGGTCGAGGAGAATCAAAGAGAACCATATATAGGTAACTAGAATGTGAATAAATCAAATTGAAGTGTTGGGTTTGGGTTATGGCCTCTTATTCACTTTGTGGCATGGTTTTGGAAGCATATTTTGTGATGAGGGAAAAAAGAGACTTGACGAACCAATTGAGGAGTAGTTCCTTGGTAATATCAATTTTACAAAGACTTCTTCATTGATTCCATTTTTGATGTGGTACATGATATGGGTTGAATTAGTTTGACAAAAATATGAAATGATTTCTAAACTAGTTTCATGACATAGTGGTAACTAAAAGAGGGATAAGAAATACTTTGTTAAAGATGTGAAGGTCACATGGGATCCTTGTTTTTTGTCTATGTGCCTTTTGGTGGAGGGACTAGTTAACGTTATTTGAAATAGTCATAGTTGGACGGAATAATTAGTGATTTTGTTAGATGATCACTATAGATGGAAGGACATGAAATGGTTGGCTGAGTCTACACCTGACTTCCCCTCAAACTTGGAAATGTTTGAGGGGATTTTGGTCAGCATGGATGACCAAGTGGGATTGTGTAAGAATGGGATTTTTTGTGATATTTGTCAGAAGGGAAAGATTCAATGAATCCATATATGGTAGGTTTTGTGGTCCTACCATTGTATTTGAGTGTCAAGAGTTGATTCCTTGTGAGGACGGCTACTCGAAAAGTTATTTTGGGAAGTTTCTCCTAGAAAGGTGGGCCCAAGAAAGGATAAACCAAGCACTGCTACACTTAGAGGTGAGTGGTGTGGTTGACCAAGTGAAGCAGTAAGACTGGGCATACATCCCAATACTGTTGGGAATCTGAGAATGCGTCTATAATTTTGGGG
The DNA here is from genome assembly GCA_009831015.1 of Picea engelmannii. Classification (NCBI taxonomy): domain Eukaryota; kingdom Viridiplantae; phylum Streptophyta; class Pinopsida; order Pinales; family Pinaceae; genus Picea; species Picea engelmannii. Next base: position 424,296 of record ML789854.1, on the reverse strand, counting down.
AGGTAATGGGTCCTTTATGGTTATAGACTAGAAAATGTGTGCATGCATGCATGCATGTGTGTGTGTGTGTGTCTTCTTAAGTGAGAGATAACTAACTGGTTATTTTTTTAAAAATATGGCCTATTTTAACAACAACAAAGCTAAATGTGGTAAGTGTCAGATGGATACAACATACATATATCATCTTAAAGTACAACATACATATATCATCTTAAAGTACAATGTTTTGTTAGGATGGGATATTTTCCACATGGGGGAGTAACACTAAAAGAACATGTCCTAAATACCTAACATCCTTCCTCTCAAATTCATAGGCCTTCCAATAGATTTTGAAAATGGGGCATGAACCCATTAGAAGAAAGGATAGTGAAGGTATGAAAGATCAATTATAATGAAGGGTAAAGGGTGCATGTCCTAGAGAAACTAGCAACGTTTCCCAATTTTTGCTCAAAATATGACCTAGGTGAAGTTGTATCCCACAAATGACACCTCTTTATAAATCCTAGTTGTTTGGCCACTAGCTTGCCTCCTTCAAGTGAAAGTAGGGGACTCTTGGCCTCAAAAATAGGTCACGGGCCAAGAAACCTCACGAGAGCTGGGTGGCTCAAGAGGGATCACAAAAACAATCATACCTAAGCCTTTGCCCCTTTATGGGTATCTCCCTGACTTGGTGTAGAACACTTGAACTGAAATATTTAAGTACCCTAAATAGTCAATTGCTATGTTTATAATGAAAATAATTAATGGGAGGTTATTTGCATGCTTACCCCTAGAATCCTAACTTGGATTTTGTTTTATGACATTTTACGGGAGGATTTTAGTAGGTTCTTTAGAATTATGTTTTTAAATTTTTAGATTGGGATCATGGACCAATCCTTGTGCTTAAGGGTGTTAATGATAGATATTTAGAGCTCCTTGGTTGTTCTGATTTTGCAAGATCACTTTTGGGTGCAAGGAGAAGAACAAACTTGACAAAGGTGAACTTTGGATACCTTGATGTGTGTGAGTGCAATGATGTGCAATTGTGAAGTGTGAAAATGATAATGTGTGAAATTGGAGTAAGTGAGCATCGTGGGGAAATTTCAACTTCCTAATTAAACACTAATTATGATTTTCAACCTTGTGAAACAATAAATGAATTGAAATTAAAACTAGCCATAGTTTGTCAAGATATCGACATATGAGGTCCTTTCGTAAAATTTAAATACCCAAGTGTTTATTTGCAAAAAAAAAAAAATCCCCAAGATTGTGAGAATATGAGGACAATTGTGGTCCTTTCAACACTTTAAACTTCCTAATGTTTTTACTTTGGAAACAAACAAAAAATATGTGCACATTTATTGGTTCTTACTTCCAAACTTTTGGTTTTAATTCCTATGTGTTTTGACATAAACAAGGGACATGGTGAGATTCTTATAGTCCCAAAAAATGATTGATGAAAGAAAAAAATTAAACGAACAAAGTTCATGTGCTTAGGAGGTTCATTGATTCAATACACCAAAGTGCATACTCATGGAATTAATACACTATAATCAACAAAGAAAAAAAACTATGTATAGTGGTTTTTTAATTTATCTACATTGTAATATCCCTCCAATTATAAACATTTGAATATTTAAAATTTTTGATGGTTTTGTTGTGAAAGTTTGAAAATGACTTATGTGAAATTGTAACATCATAAACATTGATGATGATGAATATTTTGTGTAAATATTATTTTTAATTTATTATTTAACTAGAAACCAACTGATTAGAGAATCCACTTACAAAGAGTACATCATTATTCCATGGGAGAGTGAAAAGGGATAAAAATCACCAGAGTAAATATTGTCCATGAGGACAAGTGTAAACCTACTCCCAAATATGTGGGATGTGAGGGAACAAGATAGCACAAAGTTAGGCCAAGAATATTCCCTATGGTTAGCAATGAGACTAACTTGGAAACAATACCTAGGAAAGATATTCTTTTTCTATGAAAGGAAGAAGAGAGACAAGTATAGAGGAGGTAGGATGCTCTTGAGTACTTGTGAGAAATAATTGGGTTTGATTGTTCTAATAAATAATCAAACTTTGATTTATCTGGAGAATTTTATACAATTTTTTAGTCCCTATGGAATAATGATTTAGGCTTGGGGGTGACATGAACAAGTAATCTTGGTTGTTCAGGTCTATGGTTGGGAGGAACTAGATTTTCTACTCAGTTTGGTCCTGGAATTTTGAAGTAGACTCACATATGTTTTTCTTTCTTTGTTCTTATCTGATAATAAGTGACAAATAGTTGCAGTAGAAAATGATTACTATTTATTTCAGAGATGGTTAAGATTCAATATAGACATTTATGTGTTCTCTTTAATATTGATTTTGTTGCAGAAAGAAAAAATCTATAGAATGTCTGGTTATAATTAAAAACAAATATTTATGTGTTATATTATTAAATGATTTTTTTTCAAAAAGAAACATCTATAGTATCAATGGCCATAGTCAATACAAATAATTTTGCATGATTACTATTGAAAGTTTGTTTATTGAAAGGATTATCTATGCATTAGTAGATGCATTAGTAGAGTATTACATATCTTGAAAGGAATTAATGTTTACAAGCATTGTTACAAGAAAGTAAAGAAATTATAAATTATAGTATAGATTATGTAATGATAGTCATGCAAGATATTACTTGGTTTATGATTGTTGTCAAGAAGAAGTAAAATAATCCATTGTTATATACAGTAAGGGATTAATAAACACTGCATGCATACAATATATACTATTTTATATGTAATGTTTATCTTCCACATAATGGGCTCTACAGAATAGCTTAACCCGAGGAAAGAGGCACTATGATAAGACCCACTTCGAAGGTTAAAGGCCATTCATTAGTAACAAAAATGACGAAAGATTAAATCAATGGGCGGAATAATACCTTTCCCAGAGGAATAGACCTTATCTCCCAGCTAGACCTACCACCCCTACAAGCCAGCCCTTCCCAATCCCAATATCTAGGCAAAGATCAAGCCCTAAAAGTTCAGATTCATAGTTCGATGAAATGCCCTGTAAGTCCAATTACTCCAGCTATTAAAGCACTTTGACTGATCTGACCGAAAGGCTAGGTAACTTCTGGTAAACCAAGACGCCTCGGGTTCTTAATGGATGGATGGTAAGGCTCTAGCAGGCCTGCATGGAGAGCGCTCTTGATGGAAGTAACGCCAAAGCAGGTAGAAGAAGGTGAATGGAGGGAATTCAATCTAAGAACAGGGCTCTATGTAATGTTTATCTTCCACATAATACAGTTTGTATAGAGAACATAAAAAATATACGTCTTAAATATAAAAAACATCTTTATATTTATAGGAAGTAAATGATGCATGAAAAACTATATTTTGAAAGACTGCAGTGATAACCAAGCATGGTGTCAAACCAATAGGATTTATTATTTAAAAAAAAAACACTATGTAGACTATGCAAACAAGAATATTGCAGTGCAAATAGAAACCAAGGAAACCAAAGGGTTTTACACACACATTATCATATATTTTAAATTAGACAGATTCAATGGTTTTCATTTTGAAACCATGAACCTAATTCAATGTCATATGGATATAGTAACAAGAATAAAATACAATGGGAAATTTTATTCATCAAACTAAACCCTCACCCTAACATTGGGTTCAAGGAAATCAATACACAAATCAAGTGATAAAATAACCAGAACCCATCAAAGTAACTAGGAGATGGGTATTAAACTTGGCAAGTCGTAAACAAAGATGTAGTTACAAACTAAAATGGAAAAGTTAACACAGCACACGAGGATCATTCAAATAATCATTCAATGTACATAAAATCCAATATATGAATAACTGACTCTGCGTTCAATTTGTGAAGGCGACGACCCAACACTGTATTCGTTATCATTTTTCAGAGAATATACTTAGAGGATTTGTAAAATGAAACGAGTACCTACAACCATAACTTATCCGGATAGAGTACGCCCAAGGGTTATAAGAAACCCTAGATAGAGGAGTGTATAGTGTTAGCACCATATCCTACGTTGTATGAAATCAAACAAAAATGTATGAGGATAAATGAACCAAACCTTACCTTTGAGATCAATCATCCAACGAGTCACTAAACAAATTACATCGTCATATTTCTTATACATAGAATACCTATAAGTAAACATGAGTATGATAATGATGTTCTTACTGAGAAAAATAATCGTAATAGTTTCAAATACAATCAGTTTCTAAATTGGAATATTATACAAGAGAGAAAGTGTTCGAGCACAAGATTAAGGGTTACCAGTCAAGAGTTAGAAACATTAGTTATTATGTTACCTTACAAGAAATAACTTGAATGGTCTACCACTACTTTTTTATGCTATATAATGACAACGCCAACCTTAGATGAAATGTATAGGAACCATATATATTAGCTTCCAGAAATATTAAAAAGAATATATATAACACCAAAGGAAAATGCTTATATATCAAACCCTTGATTACACAGAAGAATCGTTACTTGAAGCCAACAATGGTAACATTTTCTACAAGTAAGGATAGAAAACCATTGAAACCCTCGAATGAGAATACTAGAGTGAAAAAGTGTTAGAGAATAATGGAGAATAATATCTTATTGTTACAAGCAGATTCAAGAGCGGTTCAGATCCATTTATTTCGGAGTCTGTTAAACCTGCTCCTCTGCTATATATGTAATGTTCTTCAATGCAATGAGAAAAATTGATATGTGCTAATTCTTCCAATTCTTTCTTGGTATCAGAGCGGGTTAGCGATTGCTGCATTGAGAAGCCATCAATCAATCTACTGCGTGGAGGAGCCGTCAGTCAGACTCTGATTCGCTAAGAGAAAGCCCGCCCCAGTCCTGATTTCCTGCCGGCCGTCTGTATAGATCTGTTGCTGGAGCCATCTGTTTTAACCATCATCTGTCACATAAATCGTTGGTGAATCACGTACAATGTAATCACTGTTTTGAACATGGGAATTTTTACAACAGCAAACTATGTATTCCTCTTTGATGAGGAGGAAGAGGATGATTACTGTAGTTATTATGAAGGAGACCAGGAAATTCCGTTAGAGCAAGAGGAGGCTCTTAAAGATATGGAGGACGTAAATGCCCTGGATGAGAAACCCGCAACATGGAGCAAAGAGTACTCCATTGTAGAAGTGAATGAGATTGAGGGAGTAACCGTGTGCATGCATAAGCCGTCACTGTGCATGGAAAATTCACCCAAAGTCAATAGTCGCCCACTGTATAAAATAGCAGCCATCGAACCAAAGCACAGAGGTCGAGAAGAGCCACCAAATCAATTGTATGAACAACAGTGGATAGCCGAAAAGGGTGCAATTTGTCGATGGGTGCAGAGTAATTGATGGTGCATTGTCTATCCAAGTTCGAAGACTGCACTCCCTGTACATCAGTGCAGATTCAGATCCACAATATCGTTATTTTTGCCTTTCAAATCTGTTTTGAATACTTTCTCCATTTTTCCTTGAATCCTCCGCTTGATGAAGTGGCACACATGGCAGCCACAATCCTCATGTGTTTTCATTTAGAAGTTCTTATTATATTTCCTTTAGTGTTTGTTGTTTCTGCTATCACAGGGCGAATGTAATCATAGATGGCAGCTATAAATCTGTGTTTGAAATTCATTGTTTTATGGAGTGGTGTGAGGTGTGGTGTGCTTAAAAGTTTTTATATATTTACGTGTTTATGTAAAAGAAAGTAGGAACTCTTGTATCTTGATATAAGCTGGCAGCCCCGGTTTCAAGAACAACTGTTCTTATAAGAAGTCACCTTGTATAATTGAATGTTGAGGACATTCCATATCCAAACTGCTCTTCTAGACACTGAAGGATAGCCGAAAGCAAAAATCCGACAGATGGAGGCATGTTCATAGAATGCATCAATAATTGACATCTTTTATCACGG
>ML789854.1:371809-397502 GCA_009831015.1 Picea engelmannii | reverse complement strand
AGTGTAAGATCCAAGCAGTTGTCAGAAATGTAAGGAACCTGATGCATATATAAGAAAGTTATAACGATCAAACATGACACATACCATGATACCTTGGACCAATTACCTCATGGAGCAAGAGTCTTCTCTGATGCAAGTCTAAGCCGATGGTGATGGAAGCTACTGCTGCTAACAGGACAATTCTGGCAAAGAAGAAGAAGGATGGGCCCTCCAGGTCCATGCTCAGGTCAATCCTGCTCTCGGTACTTCATGTCTAGGACCTGTGGGCCTCGAGACATGATCTCCTAGTTATCCCTAGAAAAAGGGGATAACAGGTGTCATTACATACGTGGATAATAAATGTAGATTTTGCATGATCCGTGTGCACTCGTGTGATTGTTTCTTCAAAATCCATGTGGACTAACCAAAAGTGAATTTGCAACCACAATTGGTACATTTATGCAAAAAATATCATCATGATTACTCTTAGGTTCAGGTACCAAGAGGTTTCAAGCCCTTTAACATTCAAGGTTGGTACCCTATGCTGTTCCATGTTCACTCAAACATGGGAAGCCACACCCAAGTGACATATCTTTCTCACTTGGAACCAGTGGTTACTAAGTTTTATCAAAATCCTCTAAAAGGAGGCCATGGGTATGCATAAAAAACATATAAGAAAAAGCATTGTTATGCTATTTGAATGCATTTTGGAGAATACTCTTTTCCATGGTCTCATTCTTTCACCCATAGCACCAAACTTGTGCATTGAAACTCTCTCCTTGGAGAGATTTATGCACCTTCTTTTTCAATTAGAGAGATATAAGTTTCCAAGGGATAAAAAATGACCCTCCCAAGGAGGAGAAGGATATCCCACTTGATCATTCCAATCCTCTACATTATTATCAACTTGGTATTTTCCATTTGTATACAATTCATCCTTGTTTATTTTATATTTGTGCCCATACTTGTTATATTTATGCTTTCTATTGTTTATTTCCTATACATGGATGATTTGTGAATTTAGTTTCATTCTATTATTCTAACATTGTTTCTACTTTTGTTTGAAGCCTTAGACAATTGATGAGGCCCATGTGCAAGAACAATATCTGGAAAATATACGCCACAAGAAAGGAAATCCAAGTGGTTCTAAAACGAAAGAGCACAAAGATGCTTCCAAGGAGGGGAAGAAGAAGTGGAAATGGAAAGAAAAGAAGATGACAACCACTGCACATCCATGCAAGGATCTAAGTAACAACTGTAACCATTTCAATATCAATGGTCACACTAAAGAAAAGTGTTGGAAACTACATCCAAAGTTGAACCGTAAGAACCATTATATGGATGTCAAGAAGAACAACCTCCTAGACACATATTCAAGCAATGAGGTTGTTGGCACAGAGGCAGACCTAGCGTTCAACGCTTAACATCGCACCAAAAAATCCCTAACTATCATCCCTTTTGGAAACACTTGTGAAGCATGCAAAGTCTCACCCGAGGTAGAACCAGGGGGGTTACAGGACGCAAGTGTCTATAACCAGGTTGGGACACGATTATGTGATAAGATAACTTCGTAAAATATTTTTTTAACACTTAGGAAGTGAACATGCATTAGTTTATTAACCTCACTAACACTGCAAAGAATAATCAAAGTCAAATAAGCACAATAAAAACAAGTGATTATGCACCCTCAACACTTATCACTTAGTACTGTGAGTTAAATCTCACATTCATTTACCCTTTAACATAAGTAAAGTTCTTAAGAAACAAAAAATATATTCATTATACATCATAATCAAAGCACTAAGAAAATGCATAACAGAAATGACACTGCACAAAGAAAACCATGAGACACCAGATATACGTTGTTCACTCCAGGGTGGGGATACATCCACAAACCACTTCGACTTTTATTATTCTCCAAAATATTACATCCAGTCACTCCTATGCACTAAGCCAGAGAGTCAAAACTTCGCACAATACAGGAGATCTGCGCACTAAGCACTAGATCCTCCTTCTTTACCCTCCAAAAATAGGTCAAATTCACAGAGCCAAAATTTCTTATCAGGGCACTTAGCACCTGATCCACACTAAGCATCACAAGCACTAAGCACAATCTACAAAATCATAGTCGAGCACAAAGCCTCGACCACATACATTCATTCACACATAGAACTACTGCTTCTACAATACATTCCTCTTTATTTATACTTTACAAGATTTTACAATAAGGCATAAACATGGGGGAAACCCATGGACCGACATCCCATAAACCCATTACAAAACCCAGAGGATCCCTTACTGGGTCCAAATAACCCTCAAAAGAGGTGAGATCCGTGATCTCATCTCCGCCTGGGCACTCCTACTTCGACCAACATGTCGAAGTCCAAAAGTGGGTCAAAACATCCAAAACTGACCAAAGTTTCCCCAAAACTTGGTCGAGGACCAACAGGCCCCCAATAGTCACCTATGACTCGTCCCGAGCGATTCAGGTATAGACAATGTTTCTTCAAAATCCTCTAGCTTAACGCGAGCTTCCTCGACTTGCTGCCTCACCTGAGCCTCCTACTCAGCGAGCTCCTAGACTGTCTTCTCTATAACAAGGCCTTCCAAGCACTGTTATACTGCTGCAACTACTTGATCTAACTATGAAGCTTGGCTATCGATCTCCTCGAACACCTTGCAAGCTTCATCCTACACAGGTTGTAAATTTTATGTTACTTCCATTACCTTACCCTAAAGGGAAGTGATATGCTGTTGTACTGTGTGCTACTCCTGAGATCTCTTCATCCTTTCCATTGTTGTGAGCAACTTCATCTACGCTTGAAATGAAAATTCTTGCTGCTGCACCTAGTGTAACTAAGCCTCTAACTTCTTTAACTCTGGCTCCTTGGTGAGTAGTTCATACATATTGGCGCTTCTGACACTCAAATGTTTACATGTCGAGGTGAGGGATTTTATACTTTCAACTGTGTCTTTTTCGGACTCCTCCCTCTATTCATGCACCTCCTGCAGGGTGCTCAACACTGTTCGGGCCTCCAGTTCAACTATCTTATCCTGAAACTAGTAGAGGGTCTCTGCAAGCTTCACTACTTGATCTTCGACAAGATCTTTCTCCACCTGTACCAAGCTTGGAACAAAGTGACACACTTTTCTTACTCCTTCTTTGACCACGGCCTGCTCTGCGAGAAACTACTCTTTTTCCTTCTGTAGCTGGGCTTCTCTAGCTTTCTTTTCCTCCTAAAGTTTCGTCTAAAGCTTTGCCTTCTCATTTTCATAGGTAACTACATTTTCCTGCATTGCTCGTAACTGTACTAGGACTTCATATTTCTCCTTTTGCAAGGCTTTTGTAGCCTTCTCCTTTTCTTCCTGAGCTCTCTGGAACCGATCTTCTATTTCATCAACAAGCCTTCTTAGTTGGGATTCTCTTTCAACGATCATTTCTCTTTGTTCCCTTCTGTATGCCTTCAAACCTGCCTCTAATACTTCGACTTGTTCTGGAGGTATTTCTTTAAGGTTAACCTCAACATCCAAGTTGGGGCTAGCATGTAGTGTTTCGAAGGTGGGAAACTTGATGCTATATTGGGGGAGGGTGATCCAAATCCATGGTTCACCCTACGGAGTTGGTTCGTCCCCCAAGTCTACGGTTTGTGATGAGAAAGGCACAGATGGCGCAGTAGGCACATTGTAGACCAAGCGAACAACCTGCTGCACTTCCTCAACTCCATCTCAATCCTTTCATATAAATCCACATGTTTCTCTTCGTATCTCTACAACATGTCTTCAAGGCGTCCTCCATAGCTCCACGGACCAGACTAATTTCGTTGCCAATGAGAGTGGCTTCCATTTGTGGCTTATTGGTGCACATTTTCTTCCTTGCTGAGGGTTTCTTCGAAGTAATTTTCCTCTTTTGTGGGGTCATTTTCACAACAGGGGGATCTTAAGGTGGTGGGGTGCTAGTTGTAGATTTGCCTCCTCCTTGCTCTTATTCTCCTTCATTTCCTCCTCCATGTACTTCTGCTTCATCTTCTCCTCCTCCTGGTGAGTTAGACCCACTATCTCCAGAGGTTTCCTCTTCTTCCTCTTTGTCACTCTCTATGTCCTGGACTTTAACCTCCTTTTTGTGTTTCCTCTTATTCTTCATCCCACTAGACTATCCGACATGTTCAGCTTGTGTAACCATCGAGCTTCCTATGATATCAATGTTAGATAACTCTGCATCGACGACAAGTACAAGAATTGTTTTTGGCCAATCCTTTATAATCTGTTCCATATCTAAATCCATGATCTTATAATATGAATCCAATATTTCCTGGTGCTCATCTCTTCATGTGGTGATGTAAATGAAGTGGGGATCACTGCGAAAATTTTCTATGGGCTGGTACTGATGCAAGGTATGCGGTGTCATACGAGGGGATACTTCAATGGAGACTTTCAATTGCTGATAATATCTGTGAAACACGACATTAGACTGCCACTGCTTCATCATGTCATTGGTATACCACAGGGTGGAAAACTGAGCGGCTAGGGGCTTCGTAGGTTCAATATCTAGGAAATTAGCTCCTTCAGGCATCTACCAAGACACAAATACAATTAGGAGGATCAACCAACTATAGTGAAACTCATATCCTAAGTTTTGGGATTCATGCCAATCTTTTTCTAGCTCATTGACGAGTTAGTTCACCCAGTTCATCTGCAAGCCCTCCACACACTTTCCCGTGAGGTTCACCATGAACCTGGTGACCTGCGTGGGGCGGTTATTCTTCACTATATTTCTAGCTAAGAGTTGAAAAGCAAGGAACACTACACCATCCAGTATGGAGGATACCTTGTAACCTTGCTTCCCCTTTTCTACCTCTCCATAGGCGTCTTTGATGCGTCATGCTAAAGAACAATCTGAGGTCTTCCATGGGTAGAACTGTTGTGGGTCAGGACCCTCCATACTTAAACCTATGATTCGGTAGATCAGCGTCGGATCCACAATAATTCTTCTGTCAAGCCATAGACATATTTCGTGATAACACGAAAGAAGGAGTTTAACACAAGCATTAACCTCCTAGTGGCGACCAAAATGCAGAATCTTTATTACGTTTAATATGGTTGACTGCACCAACTCCTTGATCCATGGCTAGGGGATGAGACGATTTTTCCTTTCAGTTTTCTTCATCAAATAACAGTGAGGAGCTAGCATGGCATAGTTCCTCTAGTCTCCTAAGTTGAAGTCATTGTGATTCAACAACGGGATCTGCCCTAACTGACTCCCTACTATGCAAATTCCTTTTGGAGTGTACATAGTGAACAAAGAGTACTATAAATCATCAGGGATATTTTTGTAGTTAACGGTGCTAGCAAGAGGCAGAATATACTCAGGAAGGATTGATGGGATTTGCTTCACGTTAGCCAGATCACTGCAGTGCTTTCTTCTTTGGTCAGTTATGAGGTTGATGCGGGAGGAATGACGTCCAATCGAAGGGGAAGCTTGCAGTCCCCTATTCGACGATGCTTGAATACCTTCAGATACAGGTCTATCGACCATGATTTTCCTAACAACTTCCTCGACAGACTTCTCAAAGTCATTGGGTTTGCTTGACATTCTAGTTTTTAACAAACAATGGATAGACAAGTAGACATGCGGGGTATACTTTCAGATAATGATAGGAAACCAAGTTTGACACTTGGACAGTTCTCGAATTATCTTATTCAGTCACGGGTAGAAAAAATTGGTCCCAGTGCTACGATCGACGAGTTAAATAAGCGGGGCGATGTGATGGATCTTCCAACAGACAGGAACAACAATTAAATTCTTCCATTAATGTAAATCTAGTTGTTATTGTGCGGTCTCAACATCCAAAAGAAGTCTATAATGCCATAAATGTGTTTCCTAACCATTATGGAGTGTCATTTTAATGGTTGGGGCGCCTCCAACTATTATATAACTTCGCCAGGGAGTAGTCCAAATATGCGTGGACCAGTTGTTCTAGTGAGGTTCAAACCCTGCAAGGTTGCATTCTGCGAAGTCTTCCATCTGGTTTCATTAACTTCTTGTACATTTTCCAACTTAGCCTTCTTTTTATTGATATTCCTTTCCTTCTTTCCTATTATATGAGTCTCTTTAACTGTTTCTCGAATCCTCTTTCCATTTTTATTCTTATCTTCCCCTAGCATAGTGGCTTCACACTTTTGAGGTACCCTCAAAGGTTCTGAAATTAATATCCCTTTTCTTAACACTTCCTGAGTGGGCACACTTCTCTCTTGGATAGATAGGTCCTTCAATCCTTACTTCATTCTTTCAACCTTGATAGCCAATTACTTTTCTTTATTTCCCTCCTATGTTGTTACTTTTCTCTGTTCCTTCGACTTATCCTCTCATTATTCTCTTAGTTGGTCTATTTTCGTTGCTATGAGATCCCTTAATTCTTTCTTTTTCTTTTCCATATCTTCTTCCTATGATTTCCTTCTGATATGATCCTTCTCAATCCAAGTCTTACCTATTAAAAGTGGGAAAGGGGTGTGGTCCTCAACAAACCTAATGACTTCAAGCTCTTCTTCAGTTGATGTTCCATGAACAATAATAGGTACAATAGTTACTCTTCCACATAGAATTATCATCTTGCCCTTAAACAAGCCTATCCTTCCTAAAGAAGGCACCACAATAGGATTTCCAAAACTTCCCAAGATTCTTCTGTCATAATATTCACTTGTGTTTCTTCATCCAAGACTATACAGTCTATGTCAAAGTCTTTTATTCTTTCACTTATGCGTTGTTTTTCTTTCAGGATGTCTGGTAAACTGACATCTTTATGAACATCCATCATTTCTTCCAACTGTAATAACATAGTATGAACTTCCCTTGACCTTTTCTCTTTATGACTTTCTAACATACCCTTAGTCTCTTGACACTTTTCATAATTTTCTTGTCTTATGTCCCTCTTTTTAACTTTAGCAATAATCCTTGGAAAATCCTCAACCTTATGACCAACAAACTTACAACAAAGACAAATAGGGCCTACCTTAGGGCATTCATTAGCAATATTTTCCGACCTTTTGCAATTATAACACAAAGTTAATGCTCTTTTTCTCTTAAATTTTCCCTAATATTTTATGTACTGTGCACTTCCCCTAGGATCATGGTGATGGACCTGCAATATGCAAAAATTATTTCTAGGTTCTTGCATCTACTTATCAGTCCAAAAAATATTTCTATGCACATGAATAACATATCTTTCTTCATTTCCATTAAACTTACTCAAATCAACTCTTTCTTTCAACTGCGCCCTAGCCTCTAGACTAAGACAAAATCTATTAAAAATACTTAAATTCATGCTTTAAAAAAAACATTTTACTTATCTTTCTCTTACGAAAACACAAAGCTTGCTTCTTTTAGACTATTACCTCTTTTCTTCAGAACAACTTAATTTGTTGGCACAAATATTTGCAAGTCATGTAGAGTACTGCACACTTCAGTAGCAGACCTATGCACAAAGCTTTTATTTTTCTTTACTTTAGTTCCCAACAATCACAGTTTCAGGTCCCGTCAATAGAACCATTTGTTGACATAGGGGAATACCTAGGGTTCAATGCTTAACAACGCACCAACAAAACCCCGACTACCATCCCTTTCAACAACATCTACAAAGAAGGCGAAGTCTCACCAGAGGTAGAAGCAGGGGGGGTTACAATACACAGGTGTCTATAACCAGGCCGGGAAACGATTATGTGATAAGAGCAATTCACAAAATATTCTATTAACACTTAGGAAGTGAACATGCATTAGTTTATTAACCTCATTAACACCGCATAGCATAATCAAAGACATATAAGTGAAATAACAAAAAGTGATTATGCACCCTGACCACTTAGCACTTAGCACTGTGAGTCAAGTCTAGCATTCATTTACCCTTTAACATAAGTAAAGTACTTAAGGAACAAAATATATATTCATTACACATCATAATCAAATCACTAAGAAAATGCATATCAGGAATGACATTGCACAAAGAAAAGCACGAGACACCAGATATACGTGGTTCACCCCAGGGTGGGGCTACGTCTGCAAACCGCTTCGCCTTTTATTATTCACAAAAATCTTACATAAAGTCACTCTTGTGTAGTAAGCCACAGATTTGAAATTCGCACAAGACAGGAGATTTGCGCACTAAGAAATACATCCTCCTTCTCTACCCTCCAAAAAAAGGTTAAATGCACAGAGCTAAAATCTATTATCACGACACTTAACACCTGCTCTACACTGAGCATCAAAAGCACTAAGCATAGTATACAAAATCATAGTCAAGCACAAAGCATCGACCACATACATTCCTTTTCACATAGAAATATTGCTTCTACAATACATTCCTCTTTATTTATACTTTACAAGATCTTACAATAAAGCATAAACATGGGGAAAACCCATGGGTTGACATCCCATAAAATTGTTACAAAACCTAGAGGACCCCTTATTGTGTCAACATAACCCTCAAAATAGGTGAGATCTATGATCTCAGCTCCACTTGGGTGCTCCTACTTACACCAACATGTCGAAGTCCAAAAGTGGGCCAAAACCTCCAAAACTGACAAAAGTTTCCCCAAAACTTGGTCGAGGGCCAACAGAGGTAGAGAGAATTGAAAATGTTGATGGGAAAGTTTCCTTCACTTCAGTGCAGAAGGAGGTGAATATAAGTATCGTTCATGAGGAGGATAAGGATATGAAAAAACTCTTCCATAACAAGATCTAGGTCAAGAATACCAAGGTAGATACTCTATTCAATTTTGGTTCACAAGCCAATCTCATCACAGTAGTTCTAGTCATAAACCTTGGGTTGGAGGTTCATGATCATCCAATCTTGTACCCACTAGGGTGGGTGAAAAAGGATGCATAAATCAAGGTCACAAAATAGTGTAAGATCCAATTTGTTGTAAGTACATATTTTATTTATGAAGTGGAGTTAGATGTAGTACCCCTTGACATTTGTGGGGCATTGTTTGGAGGCCCCTATATGTATACGAGGGATGCAATATTCAAGAAGAGAGAAAACCAATGCCACTTTATCAAGGATGATAATTCCTACATCATCAATGCATAGAAATGTAAATCTAATATTTCACTAGTAAGTGCCAACCAAGCCAAAAACTTGATTAGTTCAAGTAAGAACTATGATTTGTTTTTCTTACGAGAGAATTATTTAGGTGATTAATCAGTAAGAGTGACGGAATCCCTGGAGGGATAAAATGTAAAGAAAAAAGGAAAGTTGGAGGAGTTGTTGTTGCCATACAAAGGAGTGTTATAGGAGCCTAAAGTACTACCACCTAAGAGGAAAGTGAAGCATGATATATATTTGTTTCCTGACTTCCCATTAATCAATTTTGGGGTATAGAGATAGTCCATTCTAGAAGAAGATGAAGTGAAGAAACAATTGCAACAACTAATGGAGAAGGTATTAATTTAAGTAAGGACCTCACCTTATGGGTCACCTATTCTCATAGTACCCAAGAAGGATTGGACTTGGTGGATGTGTATTGACTATATAGCTTTCAAGAATATTACACTCAAGAATCAGTACTCACTGCCCAAGATCGATGATTTGTTAAACCAATTACAACATGCCAAGTACTTCATCAAGTTGTATATAAAATTGGGATACCATCAGGTACATGTCAAAGAAAAGGATACCTGGAAGAATGCCTTCAATACAAGGAAATGTTTATATGAATGGTTGCTAATACCATTTGGTTTTTGTAATGTTGCATATAAATTTATGAGACTAATAAATGATGCATTGTGCCCACATTTAGATTCATTTGTTATAGTGTAATTGGATGATATATTGGTTTATAGCTATACCTAGTAGGAGTACATCTCATATCTCCTATAGGTGTTAGAGACTCTAGAAAAGCACCAACTATTGGCTAACATTAAGAAATTTGATTTTTTTAGTAGCGATTAGTGTATTTCAGTATGTGATTAGTGGACAGTAACTCAAAATAGATCTCACAAATATGGAGGACATCATAAAATGGCCAACTCTTACTAATTTCATTGAAGTTAGGAGATTTTTTGGTGAAAAATAGTACTATAGAAGTTCATATCATTCTTTTCAGTGGAAGTTGCACCACTCTAATCCATAACAACAAGTGGTAAGAGTTTCATTGGGGAAAAAATCAGTAGAAATATTTCTATGAGATAAAACAAAATATTAGCTAAGCACTAGTTATCACATTGCCTAACTTGTAGAATCCCTTCAAAGTGGAGAGATATGCATGTGGGTATGCTATGGGATCAATTTTGATGCAAGGAGGTAAGCCATTATGCTATCATTATGAGATGTTTCAATCGAAATTTTTTCACTACCCTACATATGATAAGGAAATCTATGCCTTGGTTCAATATGTTAAGGAGTGGAATCACTATATAATGGGAAAGCAAACCATTATACACTCTAATCACCATCCACTATAGTATTTGTAGGCCTAGAGTAAGCTACAACAAAATAGGTATCACACGTGGATGGGGTTTTGCAAAAATTTCATCTAGTCATCAAGCATACGAAGGGTCGTGCTAATAATTTGGTGGACATGATCTCAAGGAAACCCACATATAATATCACATCTTTGGGAACTCTTATGCACATGAATCCTTTTACCCATGTTGCATACAAAGATACATACATAGAATATGAGGACTTGAAAGAGGTGTTTCAATGGATACAAGGCCAAATTCATGTAGAAGAAGGTGAAAGAAAGGCTGACTATCATCTAGAGAAAGGGTTACTCTACAAGATAAACAATCTCTATGTCCCTAAAGGTGAAATATTGCAGCTTATTAAAGAGGTTCACACCTCCAAGGTTCCAGGATATTTTGGTGTTGGGAAGACAATTGCTTAATTTTAAATGTATGTGTATTGGCCCAGAATGCAAGATGATATAGGTTGGTATATTAGAGTATGCACACTTTGTTGTACCTACAGTCATAGTGATAGAAATCAAGGTATATAATTGTTAGAATATAATGGATTTTCTCTTATTACCATTGACAATATCTCTATTGTCACCCAACCATAGGCCGAAGCCACCCTCTGAGCACCTTAACCTTGACAGAGAATCACATCAGAAGAAAACCCTAGGCTAGATAGACAAACAAAGGGTAGAGCACCTTTCCCCCAGTATAGCGCATCAACAAGAGCTGATCAAATGTTCCAAACCCTAGCCAAGAGATATTCCAAGTGTAACTGCTAGCTGCAGCAGCTGCAATGACATCTCTCCTCCAAACCTGCGCAGAAACTGGGCATCTACAGTGCGTACAAGTGCTGCTCTCCAATTCTGAGATTGCCTGCTAGAATGAGAACTGGCCTCCTGTATTTATACTAATTCTGGCTAACTGCCTAGGCCAACTTCTCATTCTGGGTATCTGTTTGTTCAGTATATTATTATTATTTCTGGCCGACTTCTTTTCTTGGAGGCTAATAACCTAATATAAATTATCTTCTTGAGTTGACAAGTCTTTAGGTTTATTAGCCAACTCATTAGGGTTTCTTATTTGTTCCTGGAGTATTCTATCCTTGTCAGGTTTACACATGGAGGTAAATACCTCCCACAACTACCATAATATCAACACTCCCTCCTATCTAGGGAGGTATTACAGGTAATGGTCTTGAGCACAAAAACATACCATTCACCCAGTAGCATCAACATAGTTGTATAGACTAGATCATGACTAGATCATGAGCACCATCATCATCATCAATGTCATCAGATGCATCATCTCTCGAAACCATACTCTATATGAGTAATCAGACATGATTCTCACTCCAGAGAGTGATGCAGGAGCCATTATTCTAATCTAGAAGAGTAAATGCCCTGAACCATTTTCTGTCTGGTAAATCTCTGTCCTTTGATTATCCATCTAACTGATAATCATTTCAATACTGCTGATAATATTCAAGGCAATCGAAACAAAATAGAACACAACTATGTCTATCCATAGTAGTACATAACTACAATCCAGTGGTACACTACCACACCAAGTAACACACAAGTACTTGATCAGTAACGTATAGTCACGAACAGTGGAACACATCCACCATAGTAGTATACATCTACTTTCATACAGTCTTCATAACAATCATCTGATATCAACCTTTATAGAAACAATGTTATGATATAAACTGAATCATATGGGCCAATCTTTCACTCACATTTGTGAGATTTGAAAGAGTATCTGCCTTCAGAGTAGAACATCAACGATGGGATATCTGGATTATTCTTCTCAGTCAAGGAAAAATGATTGTTCTAATTTCTGAGCCTGGACCATTCCTCACCTTAGGCCATTCCTCCGAAACTAAACAAAGTGTAACCTGGATAGAATGAATCTGCCCTAAGGAATGCCTGTCCCTGATTGCTGAAACTGGACCATTCCCCACCCTGGGCCATTCCTTCAGCACTAAAAAAAGTGCAGCCTAGAGAGAATGTATAAACCCTAAGGAATGCCTATCCTTGATTGTTGAGCCTGGACCATTCCCCACCCTGGGCCATTCCTCCTACACTAATCAAAGTGCACCCTGGAGAGAATTTATAAACCCTAAGGAATGACTGCCCATACCATTTCCTCTGTTAACCACAAGAGGAAAAGACTGTCCTGCATCAACCTCCAAAACAAACCATTCCTCATATTAACCACAATGAGAAATTGTTGTCCAGCGAGGCAGGCCAGTATTCTTGAGTAACCCTCAATAAGAGAGACTTCCCTAGACCACTCCCCATGTTAACCACAATGGGAAGTCGATGTCTATGATACATCAACAATCTGGACCATTTCCCATGTTAACCACAATGGGAAATCAATGTCCGTCAGAAATCTCAGTCCACTTTCCGAACAAGAAAGAATTTGTCCATGCTGGACTATTTTTCAATCTTGAAAATGAATGTCCTCAATAATATTTTCAGTGCTCCCTCCCAACCTGGGAGTCATCTCTTCCTTTTTCAATAAGGAATTCGTCTCCATGAGCTCCAACTTGAGTACGCAAACTCTCTCATATTGGATAGAAGCTTTACCAAAATGTCTGCTTATCTGCTCATCTGTGGAGATATGTATTGGAGAACCACTTTCTCCTTTCTGGACTTCATCACGGATAATGTAATGCTTGATTTCAAATGTTGTACTTTGGTATGGAACACTGGTTTTCTCTGAAGGCTTCATGTAGCTCTGATCAATAGAGTATATCTTTGTTGGAAAACTGGAACATATCCATGTGGCACGTCTTTTGTTATCATGATATCTGATCTACTGAGTAATCATCTTGATACAATGTCTATGTTATAGAAAAATCTTCACCACGCTTCTACTGTGCACTGGAGGTTCTTCACCAAGTTATCTTATTCCATATGTATACAAGAGTTTCTTTCTAGTAAGCCTCAAATTCTTGAGGTTGCTCTTCATATGCTCTTTGTTCAATTTCTCTGGAGAATAGTCTTTGCAATCATCTTGATGTAGCACTCCAACCCATGGATGATATAACGACTCATGTAGAGGTATGTATGGTTTACCAAAACAAGCAATCATCGTAGTCTTCTCCCTCCGTCTGGGAGAACCTCTAGTTCTAGATCTCACAATGATTTCATTCATAAGTCTTCCATACACTGTTCTTCATCAAAAATTTCAGTTCCTCTGCTTGATTTCTTTTATTGAGTTTATATTAGGCTGATAATCATGTGATTCTGGATACAATGACTGGTTGTTCTGGCTTCTCTTTCTTTCTTTGAATCTTCATGTTCTTCCTCATGTTTAGCTCTTGGGTAGATGGAGTAGATTCTATTCCCTAAAGATTCCATTTATTTCTTTCATCATAGGATCATGGATGTGGATGGACAACCAGGGATACTTAGAGGCTTTTCTTCAAAGAAGTCTTCTTCCACGGTTGAACTAAACACGTACTATCTTTCATGGCTGCTATCATGGATATATACTTCATCATATTCAATGGATCATAGGATGAGCTCCCTCCTAATCCTTGATTCATGTATGAGTGCATATAATTGTCTCCCTCTGTCTGATAGAGTCCATGCTTCCATCTACATCCTTATTGTTTTCTGCAATATATAATTGGCTCTCTCTATCTAACAGAGTCCATGCTTCTGTCTTGTTGTCTTCTACAAAAATGTTATAAGTCTTTCTCTGACTTCTTTCTGTCTTTGCTTATTCTGAGTCTCTTCATGATTGATTCGGCGTATTTCATCCTTTCATGTGTATTATCTAATGATATCAATCCTTGTCTTGTTGTTCTTCCATAGGTATAGTTCTTCTTGGAATACATTATCTTTCAAGGAATAGATATACAAGATATGTACATAGACGATACAAACGAGATATGTACAAGAAATAAGAAGAGTATTGTTACCTTTAGAAGAAGAAGTCTCTTTCATCCTGCTTAGTCTTCTTTGTAGGTTCCTTTTTCTTTGGCAACTGATGCTTCATGTTTATCCTTCCTTTTCCTTAGCTCGGGACAATGATTCTTGTAGTGACCATACTTTTGACAGTTGAAGCATTGTATTTCTGAAATGTCTTTCTCTTGATTTGGCTTCCTCCTTGAGCCAAAATTCCTTTTGTTCCTGAAGTTCTTGAATCTTTTTTGTGAAGGCTTGATCATCGTACTTATTTTGGGGTTTCTCTTTTGCACTGGTTCTTGATTCTTCTTTAACACAACAAGTCCAAGGTTCTTCAAATGTCAGATACTCCTTTCTTGTGTTCATGCCTGCGGCAAATGTATCCCATGTCTTGGGAAGACCATTGAGTACTATGTTTACCAATTCCTTCTCTGAAATGATCTCTTCAATAGCTTGTAGTTGATCTCTTATTTTGGAGATTCTCACAAGGTATGATGTTATGCTTTCATCATCATTCATCTTCATGTCACAAAGCTCATTCTTTAGACTCATGAATTGTGCAATGTTTCTGACTAAGAAGAGGTTTGTTAGGGCATCACCCATCTTCTTCGATGAGTCAAGATGAGAGATGTAGGGTATCAAGTAGTGTTTTATAGAGCCCACTATGGTACTCATGGCATTGATATCACCATCTTTGAACTTTTCCATAACTGCAACGTTCTGTGGTTCCTTCTCTTTTCCTTCTTCAAACACTGGTTCCACGATATTTCCTTTCACGATACCCAACACTTTATTCTTGGCAAGGATGAGGTCAATATTTGTCTTCCACACTCTGAAGTTATAGGCTCCGTCTAACTTGTTCTCTGACTTCATAGAATAATTCATGGCTTCTTTGACTTGGTCAAACCCTAGATTTGACCAAAATCTCAAACTTGATGTTTTGGCTTGCTGAGAGTACCAGGAGATGCGCTAGGCTAGAGTGCACTGATCTGTCTGGAGATTAGGTCAATCTCTTCACTTAAGGTGTCTCAATGAGAGGATTAGGGTTTCTGTAACTGCGCCTGCTAGTAACCCTAGCAACAGTGCTTTGGTGACTGCTCCTACTAGAAACCCTAGCGACAGTTCTTCAATGAGCTTAATATCCTTCTAGCTATGTTTCCTTCTAACGGTTAGACTGAATGAAGGAGGTGTGGGCCCATAACCTGTCAGAATATAATGGATGTGATCATTTTACCATTGAAAATATCTCTAATGTCACCCAACCATAGGCTGAAGCCACCCTCCGAGCACCTTAACCTTGATAGAGAATCACTCTAGAAGCAAACCTTAGGCTAGATAGCCAAACAAAGGGTAGCACACCTTTCCCCAAGGATAGTGCAAAAACAAGAGTTGATCAGATGTTCCAAACCCTAGCCAAGATTTAGTCCAAGCGTAACTACTGGTTGCAACAGCTACAACGACAACTCTCCTCCAAACCTGTGCAAAAACTGGGCAACTGCAGTGCGCACAAGTGATTCTTTGCAATTCTGAGATTGCCTGCCAGAATGAGAACTGGCCTCCTATATTTATACTAATTCTAGCTAACTGCCTGGGCCAACTTCTCATTCTGGGTATCTGTCTGTTTAGTATATTATTATTATTTCTAGCAGACTTCTTCTCTTGGAGGCTAATAACCTAATATAAATTATTTTCTTGAGATGACAAGTTTTCTAGGGTTATTAGACAACTCATTAGGGTTTCTTCTTGCTTCCCAGAGTATTCTATCCTCATCATGTTTACACGTAGAGGTAAATACCTCCCACAGCTACCATAATATCAACAATAACATCCCTTACATGTTTCCACTCAACTTTGTGAAAGAATTTGCATGGATTCTTTGGGTGGTTTTCTAACAACCAGGAAGGGACATTACTCTATTTTTGTGGTAATTGATAGGTTCAACAAGGTGTGCATTGTTAAGCCTTGTAAGAATACCATAAGAGGACAAGAAGAAAAAAACATGTTATTTGAATAGGTCTAGGTGCATTTGGTGATACAAAGGAGCATCATCTCAGATAGGGATACTATATTTGTCAGTGCCTTTTGGACTAAACTTTGGGAGAACATGGATATTAATTTGAAGAGATATACAACATTCCATCCACAAATAGTTGGGAAGATAGAAGTAGTGAATAGGACATTGGTACAACTTTTGAGGGGTTACAATCAAAATCATCCAAATACCTTGGATGAAAATTTGATCTACATTCAAAACTCCTATAATAGAGCAGTCCATACTTCTACTAGCAAGCCCACTTTTTAAAATTTCTTTAGATATTTTCCACTTTATCCTTTGGATGTTGTTTATGGAAAAAAAGGAGGGGTGAGGCAAGAAATAATAGGAGACACATTGTGTTAGGGTCCTAACCCACACATAGGTAGAACAATATATTCATATATAATAAAGGTCAATATTAATAAGGCCTTGCAATAAAATAGAATAAATAAGATGTAAGAAGACCTAATAGAAGCTTCCGCTTCTAGAAGGATCTTCCTCTAGATGCTTCTTTTGATAAACATATTTAGTATAAATAGGAGTCGAGGCTATGAGAACCCTAGCTTGGATATTATTGTAATAGATCTCTACTCAACTGGAGGTTGCCCCCTCGAAGATGCCCGTGAACATTGCTTTCAGAATCAAAGTGCTATTTCTATTGTTATTCTTATATCAGTTTAGTGCTATTGTGGTGAATGTTCTGGTTATATTGTTGTTATTCTTCCATTTCTAGCATTTTATTTCTATTCTGCATACTTTTTATATTTGGTGTATTACAAGTGGTATCAGAGCACTTTCCTTAGCAGAAAGTGTGGGCTAAATTTTTTTTCAGGGTAGAGACATATTCCAACATATTTAAGCCATAGATATATGTCGTTACGCACATAAACCTGCGGTTGAGGGATTGATACACACAAGAACTACAAGTAGTACTTAAGCGCACATCTGTTGGCCACCCTTGTAACCCTTGTTGGTACCCCTTCGAGTGGTATCACATCAGACAACACCTATGTACGTATCGGCCTAGATTACCTGAATCCCTCTTTAGATAAATCGATTGGTCGCCTAACTGCTATAGTGTCACCGAGAAAAACACTTGGGAAGATACTCTCTAGTACCTGGGTAGTCGGGTAGTACGGCTAAAGGTACAGTCTATTCTCCTTAGTTAGTGCCCTGAGATATTGGGTTGAGTACTACTGTTGGACCCTGCATGTATATCAGAGAGCTATAGCACAGTGCAAACCCTTGTCTGTAGAACCCTTGAATACCTAACCCTTGAGGAAAGAAACATAAACAAATTAAAACAGACAAGATATATTGTCACACAACTGTGTTCGAGTTTCCAAGTAAATACACATTTATTTCTAGTTAAGCATTTGGGCATTTCCTCTATGCAGTTTTCTTTAGACTGGAGTATAACTCCGCAGGTGTAAAAAAAAATTTTTTTTTATCATTATTTGAGACCTATTCCATTGGATTCATCTCTTCTCCCTTATAACATTCATCCATATCATTTTTTGGAAAAAATTTTGACCCTGCCCGCCCCTTTTCAGTTCCCCCATCCTCACGGCCCATACCCGTAGCCAAGACTTGGAAGCTTGCTTCAACACCTTGCAATCTGGTCTCATCGAGACCCAAAAAGAAGTGAAACAACTCAGTGCCAATGTTACTGCCATCAATACAACCATGCAGTCCTTAATGGAGGAAATCAAACAAGACCTCACCACCTAGCTTGAATCTTTCTTTTCAGCACTTTGTACCAAACTGCATATCCCTACAGATAACCCTTCCTCTTCCTCACCTCCACATAATGAAGGTGACCATTCCTTTCATTCCCATAACTTTTAGAACCATCACTATCAACGTGACCTATGCCTTCCACGGGTGGATGTGACCAAATTTGATGGCTCAGACCCCACTAGTTGGGTAACCCAAATGGAACATTATTTCTCTTTATACGACATTACAAATGACTTGGACAAACTACAGTATGGTGTTCTCCATCTAGATAAAGAACGTTGGCAATGGTGGTAATGGATAAACACTTCTCATCAAGGGTATATTGCTTGGACACACTTTGTGGAAGAGCTTTATGAATCCTTTGACACTGACACCAACCATTTGGGTCGTTTGACAAAGTTGAAACTCTCAGGAACAATGGAATACTTTATAGCTACCTTTGAGCACTTGGCTTTTCGGAAAAAGGGCATGTCTGATTCCTTTTTTCGAGAATGTTTTATCAGTGGCCTCAAGGATGAGATTTGGGCCCATGTCCCCATGGATTGACCTCAGAGTTGGGTGGAGGCTACTAAAAGAGATAAAAAAGCACAACAGGTTGTATCTTCTTAAAACTAGAAACCCTCCTTTATCCCTTTCCCTAAACCAATAAATTCCACTACTCCCTCCGCTCCACTAAAGATCCAAAAAAATTGACTAGGGCTGAAATGGTTGAACGCCAACTCAAAGGCCTTTGTTATAATTGTGATGACAAATATTTCCCAGGGCACAAGTGTAAGGAACAAAAGCTGTTTATGGCCATCTCTGAGGATATTTCAGAAGAGGATATTGAAACTCCCCTTGTGTCTGAGTCCCCTGAAACCCTTGACATAACCCCTCCCTCAGACCCTCCTGAAGTAGAACCGGTCATTTCCCTCAATGCCCTCACTGGCTTCTCCGCTCCCCAAACCCTCAATCTAATTGGTTACATCAAGCATCAGAAGGTCATCATTCTGGTTGATAGTGGAAGCACCCATAATTTTATTCATCGCCGCATTTCCCAAGAAACTCATTGCTACATCCATGTCATCAATAATTTCCAAATCATGATTGCCAATGGTGGTTCCATGAAATGTGGAGGGAGTTGTGAAAATGTGCGTCTCCAAATTGGTGACTACCACCTAAAATATCATATGTTTTCTATTGACATGGGAAATTGTCACATTGTGTTGGGTGCAGACTGGATAAGGAATTTGGGTCCCATTCTCATGGATTTTAAGGAATTAACCATGCAATTTGACCAGGAGGGCCACCAATATAAGTTCCAAGGTATCACCATCGGTTCGCCTGAGATCATTAGTTCCCATCACATGGAAAAGCTGCTCAAAAAGGGTCATTCTGGTGTTATTTCTCAACTCCATGCCATACAAGCAACATAAACATCCTCGTTGTCGCAATACCTCCAAGCCATCCTTTATAAACATCAAGTGGTCTTTTCCACTCTCCAGGGACTCCCTCCTTCATGTGGTGTTCATGATCATTCCATTCCCCTTGTACCCGAAAGCCTTCCTCCCAATATCCGTCCGTATCATCACCCCTTTTCCCAAAAAAATTAAATTGAGAAAATGGTCCAGGAACTCCTTAATGCAGGTGTTATCCACCCTAGTACAAGCCCCTACTCTTCTCCTGTGGTCATGGTCCTGAAGAAAGAAGGTTCTTGGCGAATGTGTCCTGACTTCCATGCCCTCAACAAACTTACCATTAAAGAAAAATTTCCCATTCCTATCATTGATGACCTCTTGGATGAACTGATTGGCGCCCAATTCTTTACTAAACTTGATCTTCATTCGAACTACCACCAGATACGTATGAAAGAGGCAGACATTCCCAAGACTTCCTTTAGAACTCATGAGGGCCACTATGAGTTTTTGGTCATGCCCTTTGGCTTGTGTAATGCCCCCTCCACCTTCCAAAGCCTCATGAATCATGTCTTCCGTCCTTTTCTCCGTCATTTTGTCTTATTTTTCTTTGATGATATCCTCATCTATAGCAAGACCAGGAATGGCTACAAGATCCCAAAAGTTCGCAACTAAACCAACAATTGCAGTCCAGTGCTCCAGCTCCCCTAGGGTACTCTTGGCTCCATGATGAGCTTCGATACAAAGGACGTTTGTATTTAAGTAAACAATCAAAGCTTAAATCCATAATACTTTCTAAGCTTCATGCTACACCGACAACAGGGCACCCAGGGTTCACCAAAACCTATAACAGGGTCAAACGTTCTTTTTTCTGGGATGGTATGAAACAAGACATTCGTACTTTTGTCGCCGAATGTGATGTGTGTCAATGCAACAAGGGAGAAACAGTCAAATATCCAGTCACACTACAACCGCTCCCGATTCCACCTGCTATTTGGAAGGACATCTCTATGGATTTTATTACAGGTTTACCCAAATTGGGAAATAAATCAATCATCATGGTGGTTGTTGATCACCTTTCCAAGTATGCTCATTTCTACGCTCTTCAAAACCCGTTTATAGCATCCATGGTGGCTCAAATTTTCATGGATCAAGTCTTCAAGATTCATGGCATGCCACACCCTATTGTTTTTTATCGTGACCCAACTTTCACAAGTAATTTTTGGCAAGAACTGTTCAAGATAAAAGGAACCCAATTGCATCTCAGTACAACTTATCATCCCTAGAGTGATGGTCAAACAAAAGTTTTCAACAAGTGTTTGGAAACATATTTGAGGTGTTTTTCCTCGGAAAAGCAAAATCAATGGGCTCAATGGTTACCCCTAGCTGAATGGTGGTACAAAAATTCATACCATACAACTACACACATGACTCCTTTTGAAGCGGTATATGGACAGAAGCCACCTTCAGTTCTTTCATACTTACTTGGTGTCTCGAAGGTCCAGGTGGTTGACCAAAGACTTACAGTTCGAGAGGCTATTCTCTGTACACTCAAAGAGAATTTGATCATGGCACAAAATTGCATGAAGCAACAAGCATATCAAGGTCACTCTGAACGTCAATTTGAAGAAGGGGATCAGGTGTTTCTTTTCCTGCAACCTTACAAGAAGAATTCACTCAAGGTCGAGCATTGTCAGAATCTAGCACCAAAATTTTATGGTCCTTATACAGTTCTCAAGTGTGTGGGGCAGGTGGCCTATCGGTTAGATTTGCCCAGTCATTCGAAGCTACATCATGTTTTCCATGTTTCCTGCTTAAAGAAGGTGATCGGAACTAAGTGCCAAATTCAAACCAACCTTCCTGAGTTAGATGAAGAAGGATCCATTTGGCTACAACCACAAGCAGTTTTGGACCAGCATGAGCGTCACCTGCGTGAGAGAACCACCAACCAAGTGTTAATCCAGTGGAAAGATACAACTCTAGTAGATGCCACTTGGGAACCAACTACCATTCTACAACAATTTCCACATCTCAAGCCTTGAGGATAAGGATTTTTTTAAGGGGGAGGACATGTTAGGGTCCTAACCCGCACATAGGTAGAACAATATATTTGAATGTAATAAAGGTCAATATTAATAAGGCCTTGCAATAAAATAGAATAAGTCAGATGTAAGAAGACCTAATAGAAGCTTCCACTTCTAGAAGGATATTCCTCTAGATGCTTCTTTTGATAAACATATTTAGTATAAATAGGAGTCGAGAGTATGAGAACCCTAGCTTGGATATTATTGTAATAGAGCTCTGCTCAACTGGAGGTTGCCCCCTTGAAGAGACTCGTGAACATTGATTTCAGAATCAAAGTGCTATTTCTGTTGTTATTCTTATATCATTTCAGTGCTATTGTGGTGAATGTTCTAGTTATATTGTTGTTATTTTTCCATTTCTAGCATTTTATTTCTGTTTTGCATATTTTTTTATATCTAGTATATTACACATTGCAAGCAGTGAAGTTTGTTGAAAATATTAGGCAGATCCTTTTGTAATTACAGGAGACATTGAAGAAGTCATAGGAAAGGTATAAGGCATGACATGATTAGAACATAATAGAAAAATAATTCAAAGTGGTAGATAGGTTTTGGTTACAAATGAACAAGGAAATACTACATGGTCATGGTAGGCTTATATCCTGTCCATTTCTACAACATGGAACTCGATATAACCTTATTTCACTAGTTTTTTAGTTTAAAGGAAAACCTTCGGTGATGTACTTGATATGGAATGTTATAAAACATTTATCATAACTCTTAACATAAGATATATTTGCAATTACCACCCACATTAAATGCAATAAACACACTCCTCTCCTATGGACACGTACATATCAAAATTCAACATTCTCAAATGGACAATGCATGCTATTTGAAGTTATATTTGGTGGTCTATGCCAATTATTTAGCATTGGTATAAGCCAAATCTACCCAACTAAGGATCACTTCAATCAACCAAAGACAACAATCAGTCAATCAAGGTTGTAGGTGTTATTCTCCATTGCATTATTCAGTGAAAGGAAAGATGCATCTTTTGAGGGGTTTCTATTAGATATTTTATAAATATGGAGAGATGGATTGGACAACCATATGACCCATGGGAAAGAGAAATCACTCAATAAATGTCCAAAAAACAATTCGATCAGTCAAAAAGAGAAAAAAAATTCCTAGCAAAGAAGAGAGATGACTAGCAAACCAAATACATTTTCCAGCAAGTGAAAGGGGCGTTTAGCAAGCTGATCCAGATTGGATCATTATATTATTTTATATATATTTATTATTTCACGGTGAAAAACATTGCAGGAATCAACTTACAAGGTCATTTTAGTGAGAGGTCCCAATTCGGAAAATTGGGGTTTAGAACCCTCCAGATCCATTTGAGGAATTAAACGACAATTGTTTTGGTGTTGGTGTCCAAACATTGTTCCCACCCCTTTGGTCTTGTTCTACACTTCTATACATTTCCAACTGTGCATACCATGCATCAATTAGAGCTCGTATCTCCCACAAGTTGACCTATCTTGTTGACCACCATGGCATGAGAG
Organism: Picea engelmannii; assembly: GCA_009831015.1. Lineage (NCBI taxonomy): Eukaryota > Viridiplantae > Streptophyta > Pinopsida > Pinales > Pinaceae > Picea > Picea engelmannii. Next base: position 374,389 of record ML789854.1, on the reverse strand, counting down.
GATGCCACATCAGCCCCTATTACTCATACATATGGGGCTCCCCAGGTGAGGAATTTCAAGAATATTCTAGAAGGTCCAAAAACTTATCACAATTAAGGGTTGAAAAATTAAAAACCTAACCCTAGATGATTGTTGGGCGATGTTAAAAATCGGGCTGCTAGGAGGAGAAGGGGTTCCATTCTATTTCATTATATTTTGTTTTATAGCAGAGAAGAACAATTGAGAGTTGGAAATTAGAGAGCATAACAAAGGGGGTTAATGTTCTGTAGTATCCTAACAGGCCACAGGTGTCAGGTAACTCCATAGAGAGTTCCTTCTCCATTGTACTTGCATTATTTCCATACCAGAGAAAAGAGAGCATAGTAGCCTCACCTTCTAGCTAGGTTTTCTCCCGCAAGGGTTTTGTAGAGCAAATCTTTGTGTTATTTTGTGGATGGTGCATGATTGTATTTTACTATTCTCTATTTTCCACATTTCATCTATTTCATGCATAAGTAGAAAATTAGTAACTAAATATATTGGAATCTAAAGGAATTTAACCTTCATAGTATAGATTTTTTATTTATTTATCACATATGTTGTGACAAAATATTCCAGTGGAATATTCATGGAAGTTTATAGATCATATTGGTATCAGAGAAGGTTTTTTTTGGGTATTTGTGGGAAGTTGCAGGATCCATAAATAGAAGTCACATAAACCCTATAAATGGTAGAGGAGTCTTCTCATAACAACCTTCGAGATCCAGTAGAAGAGAAATTTGAGAGGTTGGAAGCATAGGTTGCCAATATTAACCACAATATAAACCTCCTCATGGTGGCTCTAGCAAGCAATATCAAACCGTTCTAATATGATGGAGGTTATAACACATAGATAAAATTGGAGAGGAAATTGGGAGAATAGGAAGACCTAGGAAAGTAGTCGCGGAAAGAACTCAAGAAAGAGAAGTTAAGTTTAAGTTCCATTAACGCTTCATATTACTTATTTAAGATGGAAGTGAAAGTGGACATAAATCCATACCCATGTGATATTGATGCATTAAAATTGAATCATTAGTAATAACAACCAAAATTTTATTTTAATCTTCACCTTATAGATGAAGAGAAAAATATTTTGTTTTTTAGATTGAAGTTAGAGGGCCATGCTTTAACCTAGTGGGAAATTCATACATAAACACTTAGGTTGGAGGGTGATCCGCCAGTAACTAGGTGGGATGACAGTGGGAGGACTTAAAAACCCTCATCAAGTCCCAATTCTGCTATATCGGGTATGTATAGGACCAATAGATCTAGAAACACTACTTCAGGAAGAGGAAGGGGAAGAAAGTACATGTGTGTACACCATTGAGTTCAGAAAGATGGCCATCATGTTCAGTATCTCTCCCATGAACCCTAATTGTACTCCTCAAGTATCCATGGGGTTTACATAGTCATCTATAGAAGGCAATATAATAGTTATCTAACGTTTTCATGTTTGAAATTTAGATTGACTTGCAATTTTGGTTTTCAAACCTACACGAGTATCTAGCATCCTCTCTTTCGCTGTGATCGATTTACTGTTCAAACTCGTTTGGTTGTTGCGATTCTTGAAGGGAGAAAATACCAATTTTATAGTGACTAATAAGGAATTGTATTGCTTTCTCGTCCTGTGCAATCCCAACAGGCCCATCGTACCTTGATTATAGGATGAAGATTAGATGATCAGAATCTAGAAAAACTGCTTATTTCAGTGGGCGGTTGCCGAAAAACTTCGGTGATACTCAATATATGAAATCAATTAATAAAACAAATCACCAGACCATGTAATGCGTTCCTAAATTTAGCATGGTTAATTATAGATTTGCATTACATTCAAACCTGGGAAAAGGTCATGCATGCTACCCATTCACTGTTATTGTTTTACAATTCAAAGTCATTTCGTTGTTCCAATCCGTGGAGCTGAGAGGAAGATTTTATATCAACTATATATACTAGCACAACTGCTAATTTGCGACTGGTGAACGCCGAAAGGCTGCAGGTATTTCAAAGGTGAAAGGTCGAAGATCTCAGGTAGATAGATCCATGTATCAATCGAGAGCCGGCCAGGTATCAATCGAGGTCTCGATCAGGTCGAAGGTAGCAAGGTCGATGAAGGCAGTTCACGCAAGGTCAATGAAGACAGGTAGTTCGAAGGTCGAAGGCAGGCAACAATATATGTATATATATTATATATATCAGCAGGCTGTTAAACTTCTAAGTGACAGTTGGTAATGTCAATACAGAAACGTGGTCATTTAAATATCTTAATATTTTTTAACTAGATAGACGTGGCAATAAGTTAGTGAACACAGTAATTTTTAAACACGATTAGGTAAATGTAAAAAAGTAACCATATAAACGGATGTCTTTATAACAACTCGGAAATTAATGGATGAAATCAGAGCCATTCATTTATTGTGACGACTAAGAATATTCTAGGCATATTTAATCTGGTCCATAGAAAACGTATTAAGAACTAAAAACCTATTAAATGTGCCCATTGTCAATAGGTATACGCCTTTCGGCATAATTATTTTTTTACCATTCAAAAGTCATTTAGCTATT